>CAJHUC010000651.1:0-167048 GCA_905146915.1 Ostreobium quekettii | reverse complement strand
GCATCAATGGATCCTTGGTCTTAGGCAGCCATTCAGGCTGGAAGCTGCCAAGGCTAACCCCAAAACGTTGCATGAGGCTGAGAAGTTGGTCGCTCGATTGGAGGACGCTTATGAGTATTATTCGTGCGGAACAGAGGATGTGAAAAGAAAAGGCTCCTCGTGCAAGACAATCAGCGATAGGCAGAAAGGCAGGAAGGCAGGAAAAAGGGCCAAGAAAAGTGGCAAATCTCAATGTCAAACGAATGAGAAGGAAATGCTACCAAAGTCTACTGGTTACCATTCATCCACAGTAGATTCGTTCCCAGGATCACTATGCGGGAAAGGGCACACTGTCTCAGCCCGTCCCCCTCAACAGCACAAGTCACAATTCCACCCGAGACTAGATGCTGGAGGGTCTGGACACCGTGGACAGGGCTTGAGTCAGGGAAAGCCCAGGGTGGTTGTGATTACCACCAGGACAGGACTTAGAGGGATGGCCGGTCAGATGGACCGGGAGGAGGCTCGGCATGCCTCCGTGTCAGAGGGGTGCTTCCTTGCATCAGAGGCAAGGAGACTGACTGAATTCAGCTCTGTTCAGCCAGAAGAGTACCCAGTCATCATAGCCCCGTCTTGCCAGAAAGACTGGACTACACAGACATACCTCAGTGCGTGGCAGAAAAAGCGCCAACTTCGGTCGAGGCAGTGGCGGCGCAGGGTGGAGAGATGTCGACGTCGACGGAGACGCCATGCAGCACAGAGGACTACCTTAGCTTCCCAGGGGCAAGCTGTTGGGGCGCCTGCGAAGGCGACTGAATTCCTGCCAGACATGGCGGGAGTCCCCAAATGCCTGATTCAGCGGAAGGAAGCTACTACTGAGCTCATTGCTGAGGGGAGGTCAGACCCTGAGCCAGTAGCAAGGGATCACTTGCTCCTGATCCTCAGAGCGGTGATTAATGACACACGTGTGTCAGCTTTGGTGGATTCTGGGGCCACTCGATCATTTGTGAGTGACCAGATCAAAACCAGACCACCATTGTCATTCGTTGGTGCGTATTCATCCCTAGAATTGGCAAATGGAGCAACAGTAGTCTCCACGGGAATCGCACCAGATGTGCTGATATGTATCGGCAGCACGGTCAGTAAGGTGTCATTGACGGCAGTCCCGCTGATGGACGGGATTGACGTTATTCTCGGTCGGGACTGGCTAGACATGGTCAACCCGCTGGTCGACTGGAGGACCAATTCCCTGGTTTTGCGAAATGGGAACAAACTTGAGGTGGTTCAGGGAATTGAGACACCACAAAATGCATCCTGCAAGATTATTGACCGTGGCCTTACTGGTCTCCAGCACGTTTTCTCTCCTCATCATTCTGGGAACGAGCCTGATTCAGACTGGGGTCATCAGCTTGCCAAGTTGAGTTCTCCATCATTCTGGGAACCAACTATCTCGGTACAGGAGTGGGCGCATACACCAGGCCATGAGGCGATGGCTGGTCGTAACTCACCGAGGGCGGTTGAGTCTCCCCAGGGGGGAGTACTAGAACAAACTTCGCCAAATGAATGAGAAAAATCTCCGGGAAAATCCAAAGGCGGGCACAGGAGGCAAGTCAAGGTGGCTGGACGTGTTGTCAGCCAACCTGTACGCCCAAAGATTGACTTTATGTCAGTGAGGCAAGCAGCTAAGCGGGCACACAAAAGTGACTTGCCCATGCTCCTGTGTTTAATAAGGCCAACAACCGAGCTGCCTGAGAGGAAAAAAGCAAAGTCCAAGACCAAGACTGGTGCAGCCAAGGGCCAAACAGAGGGAGAACGCCGTCGGTTGATGAAGGAAACCGGACCGGTGAAAACAGAGGTACCGATTGCTGAGGTCATTCAAAAGAAAGTGCAAGAGGCCGAACCAGCTATCAGGGATGAACTGAAAGGAATTTTGGAGGAGTACAAGGATGTTTTCCCTGACAAGCTGCCATATGGGCCACCCCCGAAAAGAGTAGTTGATCATGAGATTGAGACGACGCCCGGGGTTACGCCACCACACAAAAGCCCATACAGGTTGAGTGTGGCTGAGATGGATGAGCTGAGGCGTCAGATTGACAATCTCTTGGCACAGGGGTGGATTCGGCCCAGCACGAGCCCTTATGGAGCTCCTGTCCTTTTCATTCCAAAGAAGGACGGGAAGTGGAGACTATGCATTGACTACAGAGCTCTGAACAAAATAACGACCAAGAATCGGTACCCGCTCCCGAAGGTCGAGGAGCTCATGGACCGTCTGCACGGCGCCCAATATTTCACAAAGATTGATTTGTCCTCCGGATACCATCAGATCCGGGTGAAGGAGGCGGATATACACAAAACGGCGTTCGTGTCCAGATATGGTTCATTTGAGTACACAGTGATGCCCTTCGGCCTCTGCAATGCACCAGCCACATTCCAGAGGATCATGAACCACTTGTTGAGAGATGGTCTGGACAATTTTGTGTTGGTATTCTTGGACGACATTTTGATATTCAGTCGTACCAAGGAAGAACACCTCAAGCACATAAAGGCAGTTTTGGACCGACTACGGTCGGAGAAGTTCTTCGGACGCCTGCCGAAGTGCGACTTCTTCAGAACTGAAGTCGAATACCTTGGCTTTGATGTTGGGAAGGACGGCATCAAACCGTCACTATCAAAAGTCAAGGCAATTTTGGATTGGCCAACGCCAGAAAGCGTCACAGATGTCAGGTCTTTCTTAGGGCTCTGCAGCTTCTACCGGAAGTTTGTCCAGTGGTTTTCTGAGATTGCTGCACCCCTTACGGACCTTACGAAAAAGGACAAGCCCTGGATCTGGGGTGACCAGGAGGAGAGGGCCTTTAATGGTCTCAAGAAGGCAATGGTCACCGCCCCCGTTCTGCAGTTACATGACTTTGAGAGGGAATTCACTGTCACCACCGATGCTTCAGAGGTGTCAGTTGGCGCAATACTCCAACAGGATTTCGGCTCAGGACTTCAGCCGATTTGCTGCGAGAGTAGAAAGCTGAATCCTGCGGAGACTCGATATGGCGCATATGAGTGGGAGCTGCTGGGAATCGTGTGGGCAGTGGGGAAGTGGAGGCATTATCTTGCATGCCGAGATTTCACCATCCAGACCGACCACGACTCGCTGAAAAACCTACCCAATCAGCCAGCAGTCAATAGGCGAATATGGAAATGGGTACAGGTTTTGCAGGGGTATGACTGCGACCTGGTCCACATACCAGGAAAGAAGAACCCTGCTGACTTCCTCACTAGACAGAGTATTAAAGACGTCAAAGAACTGATGAACGTCCGTGAGGAAGAAGAGTCATTGGTAAAAAGGCTGATGTTAAGTGAAAAGCCGTCTGATGATGAGATCCAGAAGAAATTGGATCAAATTTTTGCGAAGAGTAGACCGGAGGTGACCCAAGTGGGGGGTCAAGACGAAGAAGTGAGACCTTCAATTTTGGTCACAAGGTCTTGCATATCCTTGGCGAGAGAGATGAGGGAGAGGATTAAAAGTGGCATAAGACAGGACACTCGTTGGGCAGACATCATATCCCAAGTGGAGTCTGTTTAAGAAAATGCTGTAACCATTGGAGGTCGATCCTTCCGGCTGACGAGAGGATTTTTGGAGATGAAGGACAACGACAGGCACCAGGGATCACAGTGGCGGTTGGTGGTTCCAGATGTTCCAGACATCAAAGAGCAGATAATGAGGGAACTTCATGAGGTCCCTTATTCAGGACATCTGGGCTACCACAAAACGTTGAAGAACATACAAAAGACATTCTACTGGCCTGAGCACACCCTTGATATCAGAGACTATGTGACGGGGTGCCCAGTGTGCCAGCATGAGAAGGCCGTCCACCGTGTGCCTGCTGAACTCCTACAGCCGCTCAAGCTCCCAGAACAAAAGTGGGCAGACGTGAGCTTGGATTTCATCATGGGTCTTCCAAAATCAGAGAATGAGAACGATGGGATTCTTACTGTCGTAGACAGGGCCACCAAGATAGTGCACCTTGCACCTGTCAAGCAGACAATCAATGCTGCTGACACTGCCCGTGTCTACTGAACTACAGTAGGGAAACTTCATGGGATCCCACATTCTATTGTGAGCGACAGAGACCCACGGTTTATATCCAAGTTCTGGAAAGAACTATGGAACGTTCTGGGAAGCTCTCTGAGGATGTCCAGCGCATACCACCCTCAGACAGATGGTCAGATTGAGGCGATGAACAGGGTGGTTGAGATGGTCCTGCACTGTACCTTGCATGCCGGGCAGGAGGGATCGAACTGGGAGAAAATGCTGTCTACTGTTGAATTTGTGATCAACAACAGTCCGACGCAGGCCACGGGGTATACGCCGTTTTATCTGAACTACGGTTTCCATCTGTGTACACCCATGGACCTTATCCGGGATCATGACTCCACCATGATTGAAGGAGTCAACCAGTTTGTGGACCGGATCAAAAGGAATTTCTTAACGGCTCTGAAATTTCTGAATCGGGCCAAAGACAGGATGAAGTCCCAAGCTGACCAGAAGCGAAGGGAACTGAGGCTGAGTAGTGGGGATCAGGTGCTACTATCGACTGAGCATTTGAACTTAAAGAATGCACCTATCCGTAAGCTGAAGAGGCGGTTCGTTGGGCCTTTCTTTGTGGTTCGTCAGGTGGGACCAGTGGCCTACGAACTCGACCTCCCTGAAAAGTGGAAGATTCACAATATATTCCACATCAGCTTACTGCGTCCTTTCAGAACCAGCCAATGGGCGCACCCTACTCAGGAGGGTCAGATTGAGGACATCAAGCCCGCAGAGGATGAGCCGTACGATGTCGAGAAATTACTGCGTTGGCGGTGGGCAGGACCCAATTCCAGGAGGCGCAAAGAGTACTTAGTGCTCTGGAAAGATTATTCGTTGGATGACGCTACCTGGACTCCAGAGGAGAATTTCACTTACCCAGACGAACTCAAGAAAATGATCAAGAGGGACCGGCCCGTTGAGGACAACTAGGCCATTGGGTTTCGCTTAGATGTTTCGAGGGCGAAACTACCCCCAGGGGGGAGTATTGTTGTGTAAACTACTAGGGGGTAGCCGGTTTACTCTAATTATTCACTGGAAAGTGATAATTGACATGAGATTGTACCTAGATAGGACAGAGGAGGCTGTTAGCTTTCCATAGGACTTTGGATCATCCCAAACGGGTTAGCGGTAGTGGAGTTATGGCTAGATAAAGCCGTAGTACTTAAGGACGGGCCCCTACTGTACCCGGGGATGAGATACTATCGATATGGTACATTCGATACGCTGTTCTGTCGACTGTGTACCGCTGCATACGGGGGTCATGTGACCGACCCCGCATGTCAGCCTGTAATTCCATTGTGCCCACTCTCGCCTCCCAGCGGCTGCACCCGCACGCCGCAAGGCGCCGCGCGCACCCACTGCGTGTACGGCCGCCCCGCGCCCGGCCAATCCGCAGGCCTGGGCCCACACTGCGCATCCGAAGAAGACGAGCGCCCCGCAAAGCCCGCCGGCCATCCGGCGGAGGGGGCCCCGCGGCCCCATCGGGCGCCTCGGCAGGAGCATCGCCCGCAAAAAGACCGAAAACCACGCCAGTTAGCCATGGCTGAGTTTGCAATGAACAACTCAAAAAACAATTCTACCCAAGAGACCCCGTTCTATTTGAACTACGGTCGACACCCAAAGAGTCCCTTAGCTCTTGGGGTGCAAATTTGGAAGCCTTTGAAGGGCTATGACAATCCGAATGCCCGTGGCTTGGCAGTGGCCATGGACAGGGCGCAGCAGCCTTATTTAAGGCATACTGGTACACTCCTCGTGGAGGGACTACCAGCTGTGACACGATTTGATCATCGTGTCCAATCAGCGCTGAAAGAGGCCAGGGCGTGCTTAGAAAAAGCACAAGATAGGCAATCAAAGCATGCAGACCGCCATCGGAGGGATGTGTTGTTTAACAAAGGAGATGACGTCCTCCTTTGGACACAACATATCACCCTCAAACACCCTGGAACTCAAAAACTATTACCGAGGTGGATTGGGCCCTTCACCATCCTTGACTGGATAGGTCCTGTCGCATATCGACTGGAACTTCCGGAAAGCATGCATAAGATACATCCAATATTTCATGTATCAAAGATTAAGCCGTATAAGGCCAGTGGCAGAGTGCAGCCACCTCCAGTCCCTATCGAAATCGAAGGGGAACTGGAATATGAAGTTGAACGCAGTTTGGATAAAAGAATTAAAAAGCGCGGAAGGCTCTAGAACTCGGTAGAATACCTCGTCAAATGGCTGGGATACGGACATGAGCATAATAGCTGGGAATCAGCAAAAACAGTTGCAAATGCACAGGAACTGGTTCAATCATTTGAAAATGGAAGAACTCTTGTTGTACATGTGTCAACTGATCGCGGTACGAAATGTACACGTTGAAATAAGCTCATGTGTGATTATGCCTTTGACAGGTCCTGCTGAAGTGGGCCCAGAAGCAGACTGGGTATACCGGGCCCCGTACTCGTACGCTGTTCGGACATATAAACGCAATGTCTGCAGCTATCTTGAACGGGGAATGTCTGGCCACTGAGCAGCCATTGATCCAACCTCCTCGAGAGCCCGTCTGTGCACATGGGCGAGGACGAGGTCCTTCATATTCTCGAGGTGGTCATGGTTGGGCAGCGGGTGGCCGCATGTATCGGGGTAGGGGACGTGCAGGGTGACCTGCATGTTCCACATCTTTTCCTTTGACGGACACAGGCCGGAAGGTCAGAACATTGCAGCCGAAGTGCTGAACGAAGAGTTTTAATGAGGGTTGTCAAAGGCCGGCAGGTCATGTAAAACAACCACTCTTTCTCTTCACCACAGTTGTATAGTTATCACGCAAACTGGGCATATGGCAAATCGCACAACCAGTTGCCGTGTACACACATAAGATTTCTGCTCTTGTATCCACGCATTGGGACGAGGACGCCCCACTCCCTGAGGGGGACGAATGTTACGCGCACCGGCCTGATGTGGGGGACGCTCTACTAATGGCCCTTGGTGTGGGGGACGCCCTGCCCAAGATAACTATCCTCAACCCATGGTAACCGTTCTAGGTATTAAGATACGGAAGTAAGAGGGGTGGTCCCGCCTAGGTCCCTGTAAGGACCTAGGTGCCCGGCAAGGCGGGTCCGCGGCTCAAAGAGGGCAGGAACCCCACACCCACATGCTTTACATATCACTTTTTCCCGGCCAAGCCGTGGCCGGTATTCTAGCCGAGCATAATAGCAATCCCCCTGCCCCACCGGCGCCATCACCACCGGCACGGTGTCCGCAACACTCACCTGAGGGTACTGACGCTATGGGGGCAACTGGCGGCGGGGGGCCCGGACGCAGCACTTCACATGCCCCAGGGGCAACACATCACATGCCAGCCAATCGAATGTACTGGGCTTGAGAACGCTTTGGGCGTACATTCTACCTGCGTGACGGACAACAACGATTTGAAGGGGTGCATGGATGTGCCACAGGGGCGACCAGCATGCACTGCTGAATCCATCAAAGGCCCAGGCAATCGCACCCCACGTCCGCCATGCATACCCGTTGCGCACTCAACCAGGCGTCTGGCCATCCGGTCTGGGAACGGGACCCGCTCTGCGGCTGTTATCCGTCACCTTTGCCAAAGTACAGGCCTCTGGGATTGCCCGTCTTACAGAATTTCAGTGGAACAGCGTTGGAATTTCTGTACTAGGGTTCAGTGCATTTCATAGGTCTGTGTTGCTCCGTAAACTTTGATGGAATTCTGTTGACCTCTGTGGTCTGGTCAGCGGTTCCGTTACGGGGGACCTATCCTCCGTTCACGCCGGCGAGGATTCCGTAACATGTGGTTCCATTCTGGAAGGTTGTGTGGATCTCTGTAGCCGTCTATGCTGACGTCAGCACGGCCCCGCCCGTTTCTGTTAGACAATTTTTCTCTCTGTGGCCCGCTCACAGATTCCGTTGACTGTACGGAATTTTAACGGAGCCAACCAAATTCTGTTGTGGACGGACAGAAGGGGCCATGTCTAATCGCCAACTGCAATGCTCCCTCTCTTGTGGCATGGGGCCGGGGCCAGGACTCGCGGGTGGCGCAACAGGCTAGGGAAGAATATGCGCATCGCAGGCGCCCAATCCCGCCACCCGTGGTGGCTTCAATTGGGCCCAACATGTGGCAGGATCTTGTGCCCACGCGGCGTCGTTTTTTGTCCAAGCCAAGGGTGCCCCATGGGCGCCCAATCCCACTATGCATGAGGGCTTTGATTGGCCCAAGCCAAGGGTGCCCCACCGGCGCCCAATCCCGCTATGCGTTGGGCTTTGATTGGCCCCTGCGGGTGGTTGGAGTGGGTGCCCGCCAGGCACGGGGGTTGACTACAATGACATGCGGCTCATGCTGAATACCCACTAAGATGATCAGTCCACTATGCAGAAGCTCTCCCCACGTTCTTGTCTGAGGGCAAGATGCACAGTTCCCCCCGATCGTCTCTGTGGCCTAGACCGACATCTGCCCCAGAGTCGTCGTCGTGGCCATTCAGTCGGTTTGACACAATTTGGCGAAATAGCTATGCGTGACTGGTTCAACGAGGTCTACCAGAGGACCCTGCATGCTTGGAATTGGTATCCACCCATGGCAAACGTGTTGGTGAGGGCCCTCAAGCTGGCGCAAGGATCCACCATAGTTAGGGTTTACTTTCCGGCGTCAGGCTGGTTCTGTGATGCCACACTGTCACAATCAGGCGGTGTACCACACGCATGTTGGGCAAAAATCGGGTGTTAGTGACAATGTTGCATCGTGTAGCCCTGAGAGGTCGATATCTCTGATGCGACTGGTGATGTGACATCTTTGGGAGTAGTCGGTGTCACCAGCTCGGTGACGAATTCTGCAGTTTGTTCCATTGTCCGCAAAGTCCTGGGCCTCATGGGGCGCCAGCTGAGCGAAATGTTTACTAACCTATCTTTAATGTTTTTCATTTTTATCATAGATTGGAGACCCGAACAGTATGCTTGGCGTCAATTTGATGCTTGGAGTGGGTGGGCGGGGGTTGGGAGACCATAGTTATGACGCTACGAGATAATGTAACTGCCACACAATTGACATGAAGAGGCAACAAGTGCACAAAAAGCTGCTGATTAGCAGGGAACAACTCACATGTTGTGTGGGAATTTTCCCAAAAAGAAGTCCCCACAATGCCACAATTGACGCCCACCAGGAATGTCCCCTTCACCCCCAATTACTATTTACATCCCATTCTCCAACTGATTATAACCCCAGCAATTCTGTTTGCTTGGGTTCCTTAAGGACCTCTTTAGGTTTGTGCAGCACTGTTGGATAATGCTGCTGAGCCATCCTGGCCACGACATAAGGATTAATGCTAAGGAAAAAGGAGGGAGGTGGGTGGGTTGGTGGGTGGGGTTGGGGCTAACATCAAATTGACGCTAAACATACCAAAGTCGACTAGTGTCTTCCCTAATTCAAACAAATCTGCCTACATGCATGCATGGGAATCAGAAACGAGCGGTTCAGCTGTGAGTCCTTTCAATCACATTGTGCTTCTTTCAGAGTCCCATACATTGTCAACCTGTTTCCATCCGGTGTAAGGAGTGCATGCTCCCCTTTGCGATGCGCACCAGCTCTTCCCTGCAAGAAGGAAATGGAAGCCAATCCCAAGAAGCATGGGAATGGTGAAAGGGGCAGTGTCTCATGCCAGCATATTTTCGCATATGGGGTTGTTCATCAGCAACGGTCAACATCTGCAAGAAACTATGGATAAGCAACGAATGTCATGAACATGAACGTCACGACGCTGTCAGGAACATCTGCAAGGCATTCTGACTTGGCCTTTTCTGAGGGAGTTCCTTCGTTTGGGTACCACATCGAAAAGCAGACAACATCCTGACTTGCAGTGTGGTTATGCACGCCACAGTGATACAAACGCCGTGACCAGTGTTGTCGAAACAGCAATTATACGAATTTGACTGAATGTTTGCAGGCCTACTCGCATCCATTTGATCGAATGTTTGCATGCCTACTCACATCCAACGCCAATGTCCATTAATCAGAACGAAAATTGCAACTCAAAATCTGCAGTCCCTGCACTCGCAAATGGGTGTGCTGTCAAGATTCGACTCCCGCAATGCCCCAGGGTCCCTGTGCATTCCCCTCCTGCTGAAGCTGCTTCATTAGATTGGCCATCTCTATCGCAGTGACCCCTGCCTCGTAGCCCTTGTTCCCTAATTTGCCACCCGCTCTGTCCATCGCCTTCAGCACAGCTTCAGAGTCAGTTGGGTGCCCATCCATAAAGGCAGCAACTGACAATTTAAAGAATTCCAATCCAGACAAATTCACACCACTACGGAACTACAAAGCTCCCTCTCTTGCATAACCCCACAGCACAGCATGGTTCCATTCATTTTCAGACTTGTAAGCACAACATTTTTTTCCATGCAACTTTATCATCATCCAAACAACACGACAATTCGCAAGAACGAACATATGGCAATCGCAAAAGTGTGTGCTAACGTGGCCACCATTTGAGAACATTGAGCTTCCTTCATAACCACAGGGCCAAACACACATGTAATTTTCTGCAATCTGATTCACAAAAAATGTGTCTACACCAGTACACAGCACACAGCACTGACACTGCAGATAGATGTCAGGGGGAGATTCAGTGCACAACTACCCACCTGCTCCATGGTTTCACATGTCAGCACACCAAAAATAACAGGAACGCCTGCAGTCCAACACAGAAATTATGCTTATAGCTCATGATCGACACCACTGCACATACACCTGAACTAAACAGATGTGCCACCAGTTTTTCATAGCAGAACCCGACTCAGCACAATTCAACATTTCCATCAGCAGCGATCCAGCACTTCAATTGCCAAGCTTCAACTACTAAAGGCAAGGCCTGCCATCGGGTTGAACGCCATCCTTTGACAATGCTGCCAAGAAGACAATGCCTACAAATTCAATTTACCAACTCAGTCATCATTCATGAGATTGTTGACCCGAAGACTGTGCGCAATTGCGAACACAACAGCAACGTGAGCAAGCACAGGTACAAGTTGCACTGGCCTGAAGATGTTTCCGGGCTTGACAAGGAATCTTGCCTTTTGAAGTAGTTAGGCCTTGCCTTTCCATGTCTGAATAGGGTGACAGGTGGACAGAAGTCAATAGTACAATGAGAAATGGGCACATGCTGTACTTGGCCTAGCAGTCCCCTGTCGACAATGGGTTTGTATCCTCTGTCGCCAGATGTCTACAAAAGCTCAAGAAGCTCAGGCAGTTGCATAATTTCCCAAACATCTGGGACAGATGGAGTCAGGTCCATGCAGTACTGCAGCAAATTCAGATATGAATGGATACTGAATGGGAAGATCTTCTGCTCGTCAGCAGTGAAGTGGTTTGCATGGATGGGCAGGCCAAATACACAATCATGGCAGGCGTCACACCTTTGACTACTTTGAAATGGGCAACGCTGCCCTGGCTGCACATACAGGAGATGGACAAAAGGTGTCCTGTGGCACACTGTGGCCCTCTAATCATACCTGTATCCAGGTTTGCACTCAATACGCCACTGTAGGCTGCTCCAGCCACAGCCTCATAATGCGTTGTGCTCCCGCGCACCTGTAAGTGTCAGACACTGAGGCAAATGCGCACGTATGCAACGCACAGCTGGTCTGCTGGGATCATTACCAAGCTGCTGGAGGTAGTCTCTCCTGATTATCACCGGGACCAAGACCAGTGAAACTCCTATGCTTTGTGGACCAATGTAGACCAGGTTTGGATTCAAAGCATGTGTCGAAACTGCACTTCTGTTGTTGATTGCCAGCATCAAATGGCAACACAGGCGGTTAGAGCATGTGCTGATGCCTACACATGTCAAGCAGAATCTGCATTTTTTTTTTTTTTTTGTGGGGCCGTTCAGTGTACATCTTGAAAGACACACAGTGGACAGTGTGTTCCTATGGGGTGATGTGCAGGATTTTCCCATGACTATCACAGTGTGCCATGAGTTTTACTCTTTCAGCAATTGCGCTCGATCGGGAATCACGCTTTGGTCCCATACCACGGCTCCTATGCAGATGATGGCATCGTATTTGTTGGTCCTCGCCATGCTCTTCGCAACAAGAGGGAGTTCAAAGCTTCCCGGAACCCAAGCCACCTGGCGTGCAAGCCAACTAATGCCACAATCAGAAAAACTATGACACATCAGAGGCAAGCATGTTTCGAACAATAAGATATGCGACGCTTCCCCACACTGCTGAAGATGCTCCAAAGTCTCCGTCTGTGAGCAAACGAGCAGGCCGCAGGCTTGCAACTCGGCCGCAGTCGCGCTTCATCCACCGCAGCTTCCAAAACAACCGCCTATCAACATCCTGTCAAATTCCAACCCCATCACGTGCCCTTGGGTGCAAACCTGCCTGGGAGTCCACCGCGGAGACGCCTCCGTGGCGATCGATCGCCGCCAGCGCGCCAGCGAGCAAGGGCCTCGTGACTATGTCATTGAACTTCGCCACGACTATGCCAAATTTCAGGCCATTGGCATCCAATCTGCCCTCGACGCCCTCCGCCCTGCACACAATTCTTCGCCACCCTGTTCCAGGGGTGCCATGCAGCGCCGGTCTGCCGCTGCCACGCCAGCACCGAATCCTTGCTGCCTGGCGATTGGGCGGCCGGGCAGGGTGCGGATGGCAACGGAGTTTCTCACAGAGCCTGCGATGCCCTGTGGTGCTTAGGCGCGGTGCGAGTGGGCGCGCTTGCGGGCCTGGGACTTGTTGAGCTGAGGGCTTGCGGCGGGCGAGCGGCCCCCCGTGCCCCCACTGCATCGGTGATCGCTTGCCCAGGGGCCAGCAACACACAAAAGAGATGTCCTGCCGACCCTATCCATCGGCCCAAAGGTCACGACCAGCACACATAGTCGGCCAAAAAAACAGCAAGAATGACACGCGCATGGTCCCCCCCCCAAAGGGGTAAAAAAACAAAGAAAACAACATAGCCACCGAGCACCTGCCGTCTGGAGCCAACAAAACTGGAGCCGACGCAATATCGTTCGGGCACCAAAAACCGTCGCGCAGTCAGTCGCCCATCATTCACCCCAAGAAACAGTAAAAAGGACACATCCAGGGCGCACGGTTGGCGAGAGCCAACAAAGCCCAAACCGGCACAACGTTGTCAGTTCCCCAATCCGCCCCCCCATCACCAGATTCCTGGGTTCCTGCTGCTTCCGGCCCCCACCCCCCCTCCTCTATCCTACTCCTACCGCCGCCGCCCGCCTTGATCAGTAAGGCATCACCCACCCACTGTTGCCCGGCCCGCAGGTGTGTGTCGCGCCCAACACCGTGCTGCACCCCGCGCCGGCGGAGCGAGCCCGAACACACGGCCCTCGACTCCCCACCATGGTGGGGAGCCCGCTCAAGAGGCGCTCGACCCCCGGCATGAGCGGGATGCGGTCCATCACGTTCCGGGGCGGCAAGGACGGGGCGGGCAAGGGGCGGGAGGAGAGCATGTGGACCAAGCTGTCCGCGCTGCACGAAGGTAATCGGCGGGCATGCGGCAAAAGAGGGGCTGTGGGGACTGGCAAGGTGGCGAACGGGGGGGGGACCCGTGGGGATCGAACGGGGATGGTGGAACTTGGGGAGTGTCGGGATTTAATATCCTCGCCCGGTCGCTGGTGGGGGTTGGGCCCGGCTGGGGGCTTGGCCGCCCGTTGAGGCGATTGCGGCCGCTGGAGGCGATGTTTGGGCGCGGCTTTTGCGGCATGTGGGCGGGGAGGGCGTGTGTTTCTTTCCAGGCCGTGGTAGGCGCTCCCACGTTTATCGTAGCTGCGACAACGGGCCCCTGTCGTCGAGCGGGCCCGTCGCGGGACAGACTCGCGGCCGGCGGCCCGAAAAAAATGCGCGCGGCGATCCCGGCGGATGATTCGCTTCGGAAACGGGCGGAGTTCTGCAATTTCTTGTGGGGTCAGCGTCACCGGAAAACCTCACTCGGCTGGGCGTCGTCAGCGCCTTTTGTGTGGGCAACTTGGATTCCTCCCACGGTCCTATTTGGCATGCTTGCTCGCTGTTGGCGGGGATGTGTCGGACTTAGGCGTCGTTGGAGAGCCGTGTAGCAGCCTGTCTCTTGTCGAAATTGCCGTGGCACCTGTGCGGTAGCCGCCGGTGTGGCGCGGGGAGTGGGCGCTGTCGCTCGAAAGCGTGGGCGAGCGCGCAACGCTGCCGATTCCAGCGCCACCGTTTGCCTGCCCCAGCTGAAGCCCAACCGTTCCCCCTGTCTCAAATTCGCCCGGCCCCAGAAGAGTGTTCAGTGCCGGAAATGAAGGCTTTTGTTTTGCTTCGCTGGCAGGCTCGATCCCGAGCGCCTACTTCTGTTGCTTATTGTGTTGGATTTGTATCCACGTTGGTGCGGCATCCTGCGCACAGGCTCCGCGCTGCGAAATTGGTTCCAACAGGAGATCAGTGGTTTGCATCTGGGGTCACTTGGGGGAGAGTGAGCCAAATATTGCACTCCCACGGCCAGCAGTTACTCCAACAGAAACTGGGCAGTCCCGTTCTTTGGGGGGAGTCCTGGTCCATACTGAACTCGGCGCGATGTGGTGAAGATCGGCACCACTTGCGCACTGCAAGGCTGTTTGTTGGCATCCATCCCTCCTTGCTCTCCAGAAGCAGCCTCTACCATGGAGTTTGCAAACAGCGTTCATCAGCAGGAGCGTAGCCTGATTCTCCTGGTGGTGACTGGCAAATTAGCACCAAAAAAGACTGCAGGGCCGCACAGCCCTTCCTCTCCCGTTCTTTTTCTCTCAAGGTACAAACAACTTCGCCTGCATCATAGCATTAGCCGCGATGGACTTGTGAACCCAGTCCACATTTGTTGCTGTGGCACTCACCGGGAGTTCAGGAATGTGGGAATTTCAGGGCATAGCACTATGGCTACACACACCTGCGCCGATGTTTCCGACGCTTTTCCTTCACATCCGCAGCAGCTGTTTCTTTGGTGCGCGATGCTCTGGTGCTGGAAGTGTGAATGTCCTGGAGGTTTCCCTCATGCAACTTTGGTGCAGCAAGGTATGTGTGGCACTTGTGATCTGTCTGTCCAGCAGTACTTTGTGTGTTTTGGAAACCGTTGAAAGCAACCCTTCCACCAGCATGAAAACAGGGAGGGTGGGTCACTTATGGAGGGTGAGCAGTCCAGCGATTAAGCATGCTGTTCTTAAGGGTCCCTCTGCCACAAAGAACCAAATGATGTAAAACAAGGTGGAAGCTAACTCGATCAGCAAACAAGAACGGACTGTGAGCAGTCCAGCGATCAAGCATGCTGTTCCCCAAGGGTCGCTCTGCGACAAAGAACCAGATGATGCAAAACAACGTGGAAGCTAACTCGATCAGCGAACAAGAACGGACTGAGAGGGGAAGTGTGCTCAACAGCCTCCCCCCCTCTGCCTCAGTTTCACATTAGTTTCTTGAAACTTTCGAAACGAAGTTTGGTCACTCCGGCTGCCATTACCAGCAGCCCTTCTGCCTGAATTTCCACGCCAGCGAGGCACGTTACCACACCCTGTACTGCCCCTGCAGCGTTTCTGTCACCTCCAATGCGGGCCTCGTCCCCACAACGCCCGCTCCCATACAGATTCAGCCCGGATCTCGCACGCCATGCACGGATGAGCCGAGCAACAGGCATCGAACTTGCATCCCACCTGCATCCCCCGTACCGCCACCCACACCCCATCCAAGGCGCCCCCAGGCGTCCGCCAGGGTCCCTCGGCGACGCCTGCAGTCGCACTTGCTGGTTTCTGAAACCCATGGTGGGCTCGTGGGCCCAATTTGGGGCGCATCAAATCGTGCCGAGTACAGCATGGTAAGCCGCAGGCCTCGTGCGAAGCCTGACGGGAAGGCCCGCGGGGCCCCGTCCCCCGTGCACTGAAGTACGCCGCGGTCCCGTGGGCGTCATTTTCGCTCGGCAGCCCGCAGCCCTCGTTCGTGCGCGGGGTCCGTTCACTCGTGAGAATCGAGCGGCCTCGACCTTTGCCTTTGCCGCGGCGGATCCTTGCCTCCGTGCCGGCAACTCCTGGGCGCCACTCCACACCCTTAACATCCCCGCGTGGATCGCCGAGGCCGCCTTTCATTGCTTTCTTTCGCGCATTCAGCATCAGCCTGAGATCCACCCCATCCCCCGTCACGCCCCTTCCCCTGATCACGTTCGGATCGACCCGTCCCGGCCAGAATACAAAGGCGCAGGATCGGGCGGAGAATCCTTTTCCGACGGCTGGCCGCACGCGCGCCTGAATTGGGGTTGGCTTTTTGGGACCAGCCATGCCGATGCACCTGCGGTTCGGCAAGCCCAAGCTGCGGTCGCCCGCGGAGCTGGTGGCCAAGACGAACGCTGCGCTGGGCGTGCTGACGTCCGTGCAGAAGGACCGGGCCGTGGACAAGGCGGTCGAAGACGTCGGACGCTACGTGGAGCAGATGAAGGTCCATGTCTTCGGCAACGACGACCACCCGGCGTCTAAGGAGAACGTGCTGGCCCTGGCGGAGGAGGTGTGCAACCAGGGTCTGCTGCTGGGGCTGTGCCAGTGTCTGGGGGAGCTGGAGTTCGAGTCGCGGAAGGACGCGGCGCTGGTGGTGGGGGCGCTGGTGCGGGTTAGCGACGACGACGACCGGTTCCCCGCGGTGGAGTACGTGAAGGAGCACTCCGTGATCCTGGAGTGCCTGTTCAGCGGGTGGGTGGGGCGCGCGCCGCGGCTTGGATGGCTCTGGTTTTCGTATGGGGTTGTCGCGGGAGCGCGTTTGGGTGGTGTGTCCTGTTCTGCCCTCCTAGATTCTTCGTTTGCGACTCGTGACTTGTGATTCCTGACAAGTGACCTGTGACTTGTGATTCCTGACCTCTGATTTGTAACCTGTGAGGTTGTCTTTTTGGCGGAGGGGAATTGGTTCGCAGTATCGGCCCACCTGGCGCCGACTTGGGCAGTGTTCTCACTGGTGCCTGTGGCCCGCAGGTACAAGGACCAGACGATCGCCCTGAGCTGCGGGAGCATGCTGCGGGACTGCATTCGGCACAAGAGGCTGGCAAGGTGCGATTGCTGCCAGGCAGTTCGTGTCTCAACATGAGCCCCTGGCCTCGTCTTGTGTCCTTTCTTGTTCTTTCTGCCTTTTATGTTTGGATTCTTTATCTTTTCTTTTGCTTTGTTGCAAAGGGGATAAGGCGATGTTGGATGCCTGTCATTACCCCAAGCAGCCCCAGTTGCCTATGGTGCTGGCACTTGCCAGATTCAGCAGAGGCCATGTGCCGTTGATTGTCCACCTCACAAAGTGCATTGTGGTCTGCATCTGTGTCACAGGCGCGTGTTGCACAGTGAGTGGGTCCTGCAGTTCTTTGTGGAGATCGAAGAACGCAAGTTTGAGGTTTCTTCCGACGCTTTTGTCACCTTCAGGGTAAGTGCCAGGGTGGTTGTGAAAGCCCAGCATGGCAACCAGAGCCTGCTGACTGCAAACTGCACATTTGTGCCGCTGCTGGTGCGATGGGGCAGCGCAGAAGCCTTTTGAGTTTTTGATGACAATGTGATGACCACACAGTGATGGCTTCGTGCTGGTTGACGACTGTCCCATTCTTCATGTTGCAGGACCTCCTGACACGACACAAGGATCTTGTTGCACAGTTCCTGGATGAAAAATTCGACGAGGTATGAAGGTAGTTGGGGTGTTCGCTGCCGGCCATTAATTCAACATTGGCTCAAACCCCGGAATTGCATTGTTCCTATCAGATGAATTGACCCTAGTTGAAGGACTGAGGGCATACAGTGTTGTTCATGCCTGAGTTGTAAATGTTTTCCTTGCACAGTCCGAATGCACAATCTGCCGGCAGTTGGTCACCAACCCTGAAATTAGTGGGTGCATCCACATGAAATGTTGGTGTAAAAGCTGTCCCTGCCCTGTTTGCTGCGTTGATAACTGCTTCCCCATACCAAGAGTAGGTTCAGGTTGTGAATGTGTTTTATCAATGAGTGCATGGCTGACACCAGTCAAGAAGGATTGAAGCATAATTTTGCTGGGCATGCAGCATAATGAATAGCCACACTGTGGGACTTGCAAACAATGTCTTTTGGCCTGCACGTATTTGCTGAGTTCATTCAAGTCTCAAACTGGCAGCTCCTTCCCCTTAGTGGCAGGCCATCAAGTTCTCCAATCCCATAGAATAGAATGCACGAAGTGCGCACCTGCTGGTTGTTCTGTTGACTTCATTTGTCAAAAGGACTTGACAAACAAAAGGCTTGCATTTGTAGGGTGATGGTGAGCAGACATGCAACTCTGGTCTTCTCTGTGTGCTTGCTTGCTCCTTTGCAGTTGTATGTTTTCTGTGGGTTGGGCTTTACCTGTGCTCAAAAGCATTGAATTTTTGTAGGAGTGACACACCGTGTCTTGCCGGTTTGCAGTTCTTCCCCAGGTACAACCAATGTTTGCGATCTAAAAACTACGTGACCCGAAGGCAGCTTCTGAAGGTGTGGCACTATCCTGCCTATCGATTGGTACACCAGTAGTGTCTGGGATGAATTGGTTTTGTGCTCCCCACTTGTTGAGCATTGCTGTATAAGAAAGAAACTATTTGCTCGCTCGCCATGGCAAGTTTTGTTAACCCGTCTTGCCACTGTGCAAGTGGACCAGTAAGCAAGTCTCCAAACAGTGTGGCAACAGAGACCAGTGCAGAGAACAAGGGACATGAGTTCAGGGTGCTCGAGCTAGTGCAGGAAGCGATGATTTTGGTAAAGGGAGTTCTTCAGATTAAACCAGTCTGCGGATCTTTGAATGTGCTCTGAGGTTGCCAGTGGGTACATTTGTTCCGGTGCAGCGATTGGAGTGCTGCTGTGGGCTTAGAGGGTGCCTGGTCCTTTGCCATCCGATGGTGGATGTAATGGAGAATTTGTGTTGCCATGCAACTCCCCATTGCCCCTTATATCCACTTTGACTGGATATGTCTCACAAACGAGTCGTAAAGGTGTCTGGAAAGAATGGCTTCTTCTGACGCCTTTGTGTCCTTTGCAGCTGCTGGGTGAGCTCTTGCTTGATCCTGCAAACGTGGCAGTCATGCTGCGTTACGTGGGCGACGTTCAGAACTTGATATTGATGATGACGTTGCTCAAGGACGAGTACTCGAGCATACAGTATGAGGCGTTCCATGTCTTCAAGGTGAGGCGTTGCTGCCAGTGTGAGTTTTTCTTTGTCTGCCAGTTTTTCTGAGGAGTGGACTGGCAGAGTGCATTCCTATGCATTGTTGCCTCTGTTGTTGATTTTGAGTTGAAAGGGCACATGTGGTAATGGGGTCTTGCAACATGGTAAATTCTTCTTTGGATATCCCATGGGCATGGGGATGATCTCAACAAGTCGTTGACAATGGGAGCTACTCTGGAAAATAGCCTGCACAAGTCACTGTGAGGGGCTATGTTGTGCAACAACAGCGATTGGTGGTTGATTGGCTGGCTGCCCTCTGCCCCTTCTGCACTTTTTTTGAACCATAGTTTCAATGTTTTGGCGGCCCTATACATGTCTCTTCTGTCCCTTTGTTCATGTGTAGATTCAGGCCTTTGCTTGAGCACTTGTAGCTCATAGCAGCAGGCAGTGCCAGAGCAGGGGTCCAAAGCTTTCCTAGTACTTACTGACTTCTCACCTAGTCTTTTGACAGGTTGGGGAGCCTGCCACCCAGAAAGCGGACTGCAAGTAATTTTGGGTTCGATCGTTGGATGGGGAGTAGAAAATGGGTTGTAGCTCCATTGTTCGTTTCCCTGAATATGTGAAAGAGGGAAAAGAGACAAAGAAAAGGGCTACAAGCAGCTCTCAAGGGAACGCTTTGCTCTAAATGGGCATTTGATATATGTTGAAGAAGAACTGGTCGTTGAGCGCCTAATAAACGGGCTGTGGGCTCCAGAAAGAAGGTTGAAATTACAAGCTGCAACCACGGGGCTGGAAACACATAAAGGGATTGTCTACTAAAACAGAAGACCTTGACATTGTTGTCTGTTGAGACTGATTGGTTGAGGTATGCAGTGGAGCCAAGTGCGATTGGATGTTGGTGTTGGCAGGTTTTCGTGGCAAACCCGAACAAACCGCAGGCTGTTGTGGATATCCTGTCGAATAACAAGGCCAAGCTCCTCAGATTTCTTGGTAACTTTCATGACGACCAAGGTGAGACCTTATTGAGCTTTCATGACTGAGTTTTGAAACAACGTTTTGCCAGCATGCCTTGGTTGGATGAGTGGCTATGGGGACACACAGGGCGCTTGAAAATGGAGCCTTTAGGGGCCCTTGGCAGGCTACTAAAGGAAGTGTGCTCCAGCACAGCATGCAGCCACAACAGTTGCAGTGTGATGTGCTGTTGGCACTTTGCATATGGTCTGTGCATCAATGTCTGTCTGTCTGTTATGGTTGTTACCCAACGTACGTGCTTGGCAGATAGTGTAGGAACATGCCAAGGTCCCCATACAACATGCAGCACGTATCGTGTACGAGTGCCAGGAAATATCGTGCAAGATGTTGGCCAGGTTGGGCTTGCATTGTTATTGAGCACATCACAGGAAGTCGCAACAGTGACGAGCGTCATCCCCAACAACTGCAAACGCGTGCGTTGCAAGTGTGTGCGCCCACGTGCATGCACAACTTCTTCCTGCCCACAATCGTGAGATAAGGATAGATCAGGCGATGCTTGTCAGTGTATGGGTGGTTGGGCTGCTGTGCGTGAAGTAGGCCCCTGCGACACGTGCTTGGGTTTGCTTCGAGACTGCCAATATTGAAGAATGTACTGCTGGGTTAGTATCGTTTGTCAGCACTTAATGAGTGGATGTTTTCGCACATGTTGATTCATGTTGGATGTGGGCGTTTTTTTTTCGGAGAGGGGGTGTGTTGGTGAGCTGCTTCACGCCGCCGTACCTTCTCACTTCCGTTAGCCAATCGCTCCCCATCAGAGATAGTCGCTGGCGACAGCTGGACCAAAGCGTACAGTTGAGATCGCACTGCTGTAGCTCAGCTCAGCACATGACACTTTACTGATGTGCCTATCACAGTCATTTTGTACAGGTTCTAAGGGAAGGCATTATGTCGATTTTGGTACGCTTAGCGTCAAGTTGACGCTAAGGAAGGGGGGTGGGTCCAGACCTGTGGCGCTAAGAGATTATGTAATTGCCTAAAAATCGACATAAGGAAAGAAGGTGCCCAAAAACGCCACTGATAAGCAGCAAACAACCCGTGACTTGTTCCTAAGCCTTGATGTGTTCGATCGTTAAAGAAGGCCTTAGAATGTCTTAGAATGGATCAACTTGCAGCCATTGAGGCTGCCCACCGAGCATATGACGGCATTTAGAATTCCATATTTGAACCCACTGATACCAGTACAAATTTGATTGTTTTTTTCGCCTCAAACCACTTCAAAGTTGTGTACCACTGTCGGGTAATGTTGCTGAGCCACCCTTGCATCGACATGAGGATTGACGCTGGTGTGTGTGTTTGTGTGTGTGTCTCTCTCTCTCTGAGCTTGCATCAAATTGACGCTAAGCGTACCAAAATCGGCATAGCATCTTCCCTAACTGGCTCGGAATTTGCTTTCATTTGGTGTAAGTGGTCCCTTTCTTTAGACATCTGCTGCTGTCCATTGCGTGTTCAATCGGAAGCCCTGTGCTCAGTCACTGGCCGTTACAAGGGCACCAAGAAGCTCATGCTGACTTGTTAATGCTCGAAATGGAACCATCACAATCATTGTGACCGTGGTTGTTTGGCTGCTGCGCCAGTTGCCTCTGAAGAGGAAGAGACCCAGTTCAGGAACGAAAAGGGACTCGTCATCCAGGAGATCACTAATCTTGGCGTGGAGAAAAAGAATGGGCAGGCATAGGCCGGGCTTGGGAGGGGAGTGCGTGGCGATTAGTAGAAGAGAGGTTGGGAAGTGTACGTGCACACGAGTCAGAGACTGAAGGCTCTGGCAGGGGGTCCGTAATCCCTCGCGGGCATGCACTTAGGCTGGAGACGTTGGATTATTTATCGGCCGCACCGTCAGGGAAGTGTTCACTGGGATTGGTAGTTACAGATTCATCTGCAGGTTTTGGCGTTAGGTTGCCAGTGCCCTCCTTTTGGTGCTGCGTGGCAAGCAGGGCTGCTGTAGTGCTCATTCCTTATTTTGTTTCATTGAGCGTCCAGGGCGCGGCAGGTGGGCGTGTCGATGCGTTTGTGCTCAAGGATGATCGCCGTTTGTGAGTTGAGGATGGACCAGCTTGGTGGTGAGCCGCTTGTGCGGGAGGCAACGCTGCAGGCCGTTGTAAATTGCGCCGGTTTTGGTTTGGCTATGATCTGGTCCGCGTGTCATCAGCCTGGGCCCCAGCCCAGGCCCTGGGGCATTGGCCCACCGAGCGTTCAGGCACGCATATGTGTGCCTGTCCGACGTTGCCTGACGAAAGACTCCATGTGCCTGCTCGAATCTCTGACAGGTACAAGCAGAGAAAATGTAGTCCGTTTTGCGTTGCCTTGTTCTGGCCTACATTTCGTTGTGCTGATCAGTTGGGTGACCTGATAGTGCGGCACCGCACCGAAATGGCACTTTTTGCATTTGGTCGACCTGGTTCAGACCTGTTAGAACATGCAGCTGCTGTCTCTGCCGGATTCCTGGCTGCCCACAGTGTGCTGTTACCCATGTGGCTGCCGCAAGAGAAGTGACAGCATCGCTGAATGTGAATTCAACACTAAGAGATGCCGACGGCGACCAGGTTTGCGCTCCGATTTCGATGGCTTGGTCCCACGTCTGATGGTTTCCCTGTGCTGCACGTGTTCCTCTGCCCAAGAGTCCTGTGGGAGAACTCGACACAACAGAGGCCGCGTCTTGCGCAACGGGGCCAATACCTTTGCTCGTGGTGTGGTGGCAACTCTAAAAAACTTGAAGATGTTGCAGATCTCCGGCACCGTGCATCAAGCTTCTCCCAATGTGCGGCATCCACAGAGGTGAACGGGGTATTGTACTCTTGTACGACGGGGCTCTCCCAAGTTGTCCCAACGCCCGGATTTCCTCGCTTCCATTCGTCGAGGCACAATCCAACTCGATGCGCAGCACACACACCGTCGCGATACCATGCGCCCTCCATTGCTCAGCTGAGCAACACATAATGGCAATTGACACGGACATCCCCCAACTAAGGGCAAAGCATCCACACAAGGCCCTGGTAGCAGGACGGTCTGGCGAGCCCCACCAGATGCCAACAATCCACATCATCAACAGGGTCCAGACGGCCTCCTCAAGCGCCAAGGGGCGTGCGGCGGTTGCACTGCAACCCCCCAAGGGCAAGAGCCCACCCACAGCAGGCACCCATATTTTACACACCAAACGCCGAAAATTCCAGCACCCGCGCTTTACATGGCAGTCCTCAAAACTTGGACATATTCAACACGACCGAATATCCTCTCTTGTTGATAGCAGGCTTTTCATCGTGGCGACACGGTGATGTTTTCGGGCTTCTCGGTGAGGGTTCCCTTCCTGAGCTCCTGGATGGTCTCCAGCGGCCATGCAAAGCCACTCAGTAGGCACTGGAACGCCAGGGGGACATCAATGATGATCTCCTTCTGGGTGGGAGACTTCTCTCCCCTGGTCTTCGCCAGGTAGTCGCGGCCAGTGTAGCCGATGTAGCCCGCTATGTACACGAACAAGGCAGCCGGGATCTGTACACAGGGGCACACGCGGATCAGCAAGCCATGTGAGGCAGTGTGCGATGGTGTCACCCCTGTAGTCCCTGCAGTCAATACACAAGGCCCCAATAGAGCTGCTGATGTCTGTGACCCTGATGCAGCCTGGCGACATAAACTTTTCAAACTAAAAGATCTTGATCCTTCCTTATCATGCCATTGTGCTCAACATCGTTACATTTTTCACAAAGCAGTGCGGTGGCACCAACTATGACAGAAATCAAACCAGAGCACTGTTACTATCCTTGCTATTCCACTACACAACCAGTAGTTACCCAGGGCCTCCCAAGGAGGATCTGATGGGCACTGCAAACGACTTGGCGGGTATGCTCTGTATTATGATCTCCGTGTTTGAACTGTAGCTCAAGACTATTCCTGAACAGGAACCAACACATTTAAAGCCAGACACCCAGCGAAGATCGACTACTTACGACGATGTCACCAGCATGGCCGTATTTCAATGCGAAGCCTGGATCGGCGATGAGGTGGGGGAGGCCATCGGCGCCACACAGCAGGCCGGACTTCCCGTAGAAGTCAAACCTCTTGTTGGTCTTGTCCATGGTGGCCTGCAGGGCGATGGCGGGTGCGCTGTCGGCCTCGTACTGCACAGCCCCCAACAGGCAACACATTCAATACCCCTATGCACTGACTTGCGTTGCCCACCATGCAATTGCGTTGCGTGTCCCGAGGGTGCAGAACAGGGCCAGAACCCTCATCTTGCAAAGGCAATCCTGTCTTCTGAGCATCAGACAAAGCAGGCCCAATATCGCCAGCTGGTGCTACACAACACGTTTCTGGTCAGACGCCCACGGAGTTCAAAGCACTACAACAACCCACTCAACAAGCATGCAGAGCGGCGAAAGGACAGCCGCATTTGCGACTGCTGCCAATCAGCGCAGGGCCCGAACACCTCCCCTGGGTTCAGACCGCCGACGGGCTAGCCGCCCCAGCGCCGTGGTCAGCTCGTAGGGCCAATGAGCTGACAAACTCAGACCGGCACCCAGCCAACTGTCTCGGCCTCGCGTACAAGACTCCAATCGCCCGTCACCCGCCCCACCTTGGCCATCCGCTTCTCCAGGCCGGAAATCTGCTTGGCCTTCCTCCTCTGGAACGCCTTGCTCTCCGCGCACGGCGTCAGGCCGGAGATGTCCGCGTAGGCGGCGTCCACGGCGCCGAAGCTGACGACCGCAGCCAGGGCGGCCGCGGCAACGGTGCCGGCGATGGCCTTGGCGCTGTCGTCCTTCTGCGCGGAGCAGGTCACGGGCCTGGCGACGCGGGAGGCCTTGGAGGCCTGGGGGGCGACCTTCAGGGGCTTGAACATCTTCGAGGCCTGCAAGCGGTTATCAAACGTCGGCATTCGACCACAATGTGGCAAAGGAGGCAGCTGGGTGAACACCGGAGAGGGCAACGGTGTATGCCTTTGGCCATGTCTGGGTACACACCAGGGCCTCGTCGCGTTCATGGATCAACGCAATCCTAACAACTCAGCGCAAACTTTACGGTCAATGCAATTGACCCAACGGCCAGCGCTGCCAGACTCGCGAGGCTTTGATCGCGACAACCGCGATCGGCCTTCCCAGGGGCAACGCCGCTGATCCCACAGACAGGCCGTTCACCCACAGAGGGAGGGGGGGATAAACAGGTCGGTCCAGAGGTGCCCCACGCTCTGCGGAGACTCCGACACCTCCACGACCCCGCGCGTGGACGGTGCCCACGGCAGCCCACCCGCCGCCAGCGATCGCCCTCCCAGGCGATCATCACCGCCCCAGCCGTCCTCAACCACGCAAAGCTCGCGACAACCAACCGCCCGCGGAGCAGCAATGATGCCCATCACGCCTCAATCCACGGACCAATGCTCCCATAGGACCCCATTCCAAACGCAGCCCGCCCCACACCGCCACCAAGTGCCCACACGCCCGTCTTTCTACGCCAAGCATGCGCCTTGCGTCCACAGCTTGTCAACTGCCGTTGTGCAGACGCCGAGTTGTGTTCCCCGGGGCTCGCCTACCTGGCCGCACGGAGAGGACGCGCAAAAGGAGGTCGCCATGGCTGCCCTTCCGGCCGGGTGGCTGCCCTGTGACGCTGCTCCGGGAGCCTGGCCTGGTGCGCGGGGCGGTGGTGGGGGGTGTGGCAAGCGCAGGCTGTGGACGTGGGGCAATCTCTCCCTCAACAGTGATCCAGGCCCTGGCGGGGCGAGATCTGGGGAGGGGTGGCGGGAATCTGCGGCCATAACTACTACCTAGGTTGGGGTCGGTCGGCTAGGACATGACAACGTGTTGCAATGTACTGCTAAAGTCTTGTTTGGATTTAAAATTGCCTTTGAAAGTCCAAGGGGTGCCCTTCCGCTGCGGCTGCAGAGGGAGACTGGCGGGTTCCGAAGGCCGCAGGGCGCGCATAGCACATTTGGGAGGGCTGGCAGTAGTGGGGTGCTCGGTGGCCCTGCCAGTGGTGGCCCCATCTTGCGCACCCGACGAAAGATTGGTGATTGGGGTACTCGCTACTGTGGGTAATGCTTTTGGAGCAAACAGAGGGTAGGGTGGGTGGCACGTCCCATTGTTGTACTTTGCAGCAAGCCGTTGCCATCACTCATCACATTGACGTCCCCATTTCAAACAGGGCGGGAAGTCGCTGCCGCACAAACATGCAGGCCACGCAGGTCGCACATGACAAGCCATCCATACATCTTGCATCAGATGCGGGGATTCCGATACACTAGTAAAAGACAGGCCAGTGACACAGTTGTTAATCCCATTTACTTTCGGCAAAGCAGTACACAGTTAGTACACAATTGACACACTCTTAACCGTGCATCCTAGGAAACTGTGTAGTCTACACAGTTGTTTGAGGGTACACGGTTGAAACTGTGTCAATGTGTGTACTAACTGTGTACTTTTGGGACCACATTTGCCGAAAGTACACAGTTGGATTTTGAGCAAACCGTGTCAGGACTGTCATCTGGCCTGTTTTTTCCTAGTGATAGTGAGGGTAGATGTGGGGATTTTTAGTTACCAAGAGATGGGCACAGTTTTCATACGTGTCAAATCCTCAGAAATCGGCCGATCGCTGAGGGTTCGACGCTTCAGAAAATTGTGAAAATGCGGTCGTGGCCGTAGTTTCCACATTCCAAACATGAAGGTCATACATCTGGAAGCCTCGGGAATGCAGCTGCAACCTCTAACCTACACCGGAAACAATGCCACCCAAAAATTATTTGAATTTGCGCGAACTGGTAGCATTTTACCAAGGTTGAACCATATACGCGCGATCTCTTGTAGCTGCTTAACACAAGTGAATCATAGCCTAAAACTGTGTGAAATGTGGCATTTCTGCAATTGCCATGTCGCAGGCTTGTAAGTGATGGACACGACAGCATGAACATAGATACTAGTCATGCGTGCTGATTCGCGTTGACGCAGTGCCAGTGTACCAATGTTACACGTCGTCACTGCCAAATCTTCAGCCCGCCGCCTCCTTGAGCAAGCTAACACCGCGTACCAGCAGAATAGCTTCTTTGGCGATGCCAACAGAGATACTGTCTGAGACTACCACTAGGAATAAAAGGGCCAAATAACACTTTTCCGAACACACACAAAACACATTTCATCATAGTTTTACACGCTAAGAACACAAAAATAACACAAACCCGTAAACTTTGTACACGTTTGAACACGTGTTATTTGGCCCTTTTTTTCCTAGTGTACTGTTGCCATTACAATTATTTTGACGCCGTCGCAACAATTGTGATGGCGACATTTACTGCCGAATGCAATGAATGCAATGCCGAATGAATGGCATCGCAGTTGGTATCGCCAAATCGGTGTTTTTTGCCAGCGGGGTACACGTCACCCCTGCTCGTCAAAGCAAGCGGACGTCTTGCACCAAATCTGGAGCGTCCGACTTCCACTCCCCAAACTCAAGAGGAGGCCGCAGCAACGGCAGGGAGACATGCTGCCTTTGGTGTCCGGAAATGCATTTTCCCCACTTCCAAGCATACGCTTGGACGCCGGCCTGAGTTGCGCCCTGTAGGACCGCGCTGGGTGGCATTATGAGGGACAGCAACGGGCAACCAGGGAAACACGAGGCGGCTCGCAATGTATAGGAGCATGACACGCATAAACGCGCCTAATGTGATCGTGTTCATGACGATTGTCGCGGAGAAGGCATAGTTGGGACTGATTACGCGATTTATATTAACATAAACATGCGTGCTCAACAAGTTTGTTGTATTGCCTTGTCGGTCTGGTCTGTTCAAGTAGACGCAAGCGGTTGGGCATCATCTAGTCAGAGGACTGGGCAGACCATTGGGTCCCGGCCCTGAGCTTTGGATCCCATGCCATGTCGGCCCTAGAGCCATAAGCGAAACAGGGAAGCGGCACTTCACCTGTGGAATTGTGTGCAATACTGCACAGGCTGCACTTCTTCATTAATTTCGGATTCAATCGGAGTCACCGTACCACCGACACGCTTCGGTGTTCTCCCAAGCTGAAACACGGTGCGCACCGAGAGGGATGTGGCGGCGAACGCCTCCCGTATACATCCTACTCTCCATGACTTCCAGGGATGATAACCAGCCCCTCCTACTCATTTCACACTGTTTATTGGGGGTTTACTCTTATTGAGGACGGGGCAATGTACCACGGGGCGAGGCCCACTGACGTGCGCCCGGGGTCCAAGACCCCGGGGATGTAAGGCACCTCGGCACCGGCACCCGCCCAAACCTGGTGCACCAGCTGAGTTAGGCGGGGAGCGGCAGAAGCGGACGGAAAGGAAACTCGAGCTGTCCAAGCGGAAGGGAAGAGGAGAAGAACTGCCCGTTGGGCCTGTCCTTTCGCGGGGGCTAACAAGGCAGCGGGACACGGATGCAAGGGCCAGATCGGTACTGCTCGTGAGTCCGTTGCGCTCTGTCCGCGATACAGGTTCTGGTGATCTGTTGGTCACGATACGGGGGTGCGTCCTCGGTGGCGGGGATCCCCGTGTTGGGGCAATCGGGGAAGCGCATGGCTGACCTGGAAAGTGGCAGCCGTTTTTGCGGGGGCCAGCATTTGGGAGGGTGCCCTGTGTTTGGTCAATTTGTGTGGGCCTGTTGTGGCAACGTTGGCGCGCAGTTGCGCTGAGGGAGCAGCTGCTCGCAAGGCGAGCAGTGCCTGGCGTTGCATGGTCAAAGCTGTGGAAGGAAAATCGTGCTCTTTGGCATAGCGTAACTGACGCCGTTTGGGCTGCTTGTCTCCGCATCGGCACTTGCCGCCACAGCGGAGGCAATCTCCAACGGAGGATGTTTCAGAGAGGATGTCTGCGTGCTTGAGTCCGCGCACCGGTCCCAGCTGCGCCACTGGGGACACCAACTGTGGTTGTTGTATGCATGCAAGTGGGCTGTATCCATGCATGCTGCACGTGTGCAAGTGCACTCAGTCGTTGAGTGCAGACCTTGCACGGCCCGCAATACCAACGCATCTTTTGGAAAAAAATGCCAAACAGCACCCGACATCAGGATGTTGTCGCTGGCAACCCACTGTTTGCTGGGCTGCAGCCGGGCGTCTGTGGAAAGGGTGTGTTCCAAGTGGTCACACTGCTGCCGCAGCACGCACTGCAGTGGCCTTGCCAAACTGTAACCTGCAATGTGCTGGAAGATTATTTGGCTTTTGTGAACATCACTGCCATGCAGGACACTGAAACTGTGGTTGTAAGCAGGTGCTTCCCAAGGGGTGGGGCGGGGGGTGGGCAATTGTGTAAAATGTGGGTGTGGTTGGGGAAGGGAAGGTATAGAGTCACAAGCAAGCAAGTCACGTTGCTCCCAGGGGCAGACGGTAGAGCTGAAAATCTGCTCTGTGTTGCCTGCCTTTTCTGGCTGCCAACAAAGTAAACACACACTTGGATTTTTGGTGCTCAGCATGAACTGCGTTAAAAACCATTTTGAAAGTGCCAGCTGACATTGTTGTGCTGCCAGGCACAACATACACACCTAGAGATGGGACAAGGTTTCCACTCCCTATTCTTCCTGTGTGCCGTGCTCTCCGTCATCTCCAAGGTCCATGGGCAAGCTCTCTCAGAATTGGACCAGGTTAGAGGGGTTCCAAAATGTGTGCCTCCTTGATGCGGCAGTGATTGGCAAACAGCATGCCTGAAATTCGCATATCTGGACAAAGCTGTGTGATTTGCATTTTGCCTGTCTTCTGTTCGGAACTCCACTATGGACTATAGGAAGCCACCTGACTCACTGTACACATTCACCCAGCTCAGGTCCAGCAATCAGCTTTGCAGTAAAACTCAACAGTTTTGTTCTTATGGCATCACATTGCTGGTTTCCCACTGCAGAGTTTGGTTGATGCTGCACGAGCTGGTGAGCTTGAAACTGTGGAGGCGTTGATCGACGATGGCGCAAGAGTCAATGTGATTGATGACTCTGGCACTACTCCCCTGCATTGGGCAGTGTTTGGAGAACATCAGGATGTGACCAAAAAGCTGCTTGCTGAAGGTGCCTTGGTGAACGTGCCTGACAATGACGGCTTCACTCCCCTGGACACTGCGACCAAAAGAGGATACACAAAGCTTGTCCAGATATTGATCAAGGCAGGGGCCAACCTGGAGTCAAGGGACAATCAGGGGGGAACTGCCTTGTACGCAGCAGCAGGAAAAGGGCACACCAGCATAGTGAAGATGCTGCTGAATGCTGGTAGGTTCTCAAATGTGCTGTTCTCAAGGCAACCTGCTCGCAGTTACACAGTAACCCACTTGTCGACATGGTCCGTGGAACAGAAGTCTGACAAGGAAAGACACGAACATTGCAGCTTGCAAACTGGTTCTGTATGAATATGCAGCCAAAAATGGTCAGCGACTTTGATCTTTGCAGCTGATAATGAGGATGGCTTTGCACAGCAAAGCAAACAAGATAATTTGATGCAAAGGCATTTGATACGCTGGTTTGATTGTGCGTTTCTGATGCAGCAGATCTTGCAGGTGTCTTTCTCTTTTGTTTCAATGTGCTTGGTATTGTCGCCTCAGACATTTTCAAGTTGTAGCGTGTTGCTTGCATGTCTTGTACATTTCATGCATTATCAGTTCGCACTGGAACTACAATAAATTGCCTCAAATCATGTAGTCGAGGTCTTATGATCTTGACAGTTAAATTGGGTATTGTTCCATTTTTGTTGGGCACACGATTATATTGCCCTGTTTGGTGAGATTCCAAGCTGAATTCATGAAAATTCTCATCAAAAGTCTACCAATGATGAAAAGCGATACTTTGTTGTTTCAACAGGTGCAGAAGCGGAATCCCGATTCACCAAAACAGATGACACTGCCCTTCTCTTTGCATCTGCCGAGGGCCACGACGAGGTTGCTTCCTTGCTCATCAAAGCTGGCGCTGACTTGGCAGCCAGAAATCGCGCAGGGTTTTTCCCACTCTATCAGGCGGCCCTGCGAGGCCACGATGCTGTCATCAAAGTCCTTTTGGAGGCTGGAGCGTCACCTGACGATTCCCTGGAAAAGGACAACGAGACCCCCTTGATGGCAGCTGCTTTTGGTGGGCACGCTGCTGCGGTGCAGGCACTAGTGGACGGTGGGGCGAATGTTGATGCACAGAATGACAGGAGCAAGACGGCATTGCACCAGGCGCCCCTTCTGGTGAGTGGCCTCCCCGGCTGAATGTCAGTTGAGTTCCCAAGTATGATGCGATGCCAGTTGCGAACACATTTTCATATTACATTTGTGGGTTGTGGGTGGGCTTTTTGGAACTGAATGTCAATGACACAATCTCCCCGTGTTTCCTGATGTGCGCCAAGGCAGTTCCTTCTCATGTGATGTGAAATTGAGTTCACATGGCTGCCATAGGAATTTGGATACTTGTGGTGATGGGATTTTTCAAGTGGCTGTGAGGGTAGCCAGCATGCGGTGAGTGCTAGCTCCGCTTGCAGGTGTCCCGACTGGGATCAATAACCAGTGGGATCGTGACTACTCAATATTTTCTCTTCATTGCTTTGCCTTTAGTTTCTAGGGAGTTTGGAAGTTTCAACCAAGCAAAGAAGAAAAACGACATTTTCCGGCTAAGCAGTGGCCGTGGATCCCCTGTTGTGTACAAGGCGACTCTGTCAGTGTATAATGCCTTGAGAATCATGCAAATTTTTAACAAGCAGCGATGGTAGTGAATTTCATTGCTTGCATGCTGGGCATGAAGATTGGTGTTAAAGAATGTTTACTTGCTATGCGGGAAGAAAACTCTGAGCAGGGGTTTTAGAGTGCTGTGTGGGCAACGTGGGAAGTCCGTGTTGCACATGAAAACCCTAGGCAATGTGAGCACCGTGACCAGCGAGATAACATGCACTGAATGGTCAGCGCAAGCAGGTGTGAAAAGCTGTATGTGCAATGGATGTGTCTAAATTGAGTTGACCTCGTCTGATTGCCCACTTGTCCGTGTCGACATTATAGGGCAGAGCAACTCCTTGCACCATGGAGCTAATATCATGCCATCGATGGCATGCAGACAAAATGATTTGCAGCCCCTGTTTTGCAGCTCTGTGAGCCAGTTCAGCTTCCTTCGCTGGGTGCAGGTGGACAGTGAAGATGTGGTCCAGGCGCTCGTTGATGCGGGAGCGGCGGTTAATCCACAAGACAACAAAGCCAACACTCCCCTGCACATCGCTGCTCAATTTGGGCAAAAGGACATTGTCTCTTACCTTGTGGCGGTCGGCGCCGATCCCGAGACCATCAATGGCGACAGACTGACACCCGGGGAGGTCGTCTGCGACTGCCTTGAATTTGTGAAATTCCCGTCGTCGCTACAGTGCCCTCAAGGGAAGTGCGATGACAGGGATAAAATCGAAGACATACGCAAAATCATTGACGGCAGCAGAACGGTGGGTAATGTGCCATGATACAATGCCCTTGGCATTTAAACCATACTGTAGTTGCTGCCAGCTCAGTGCCGGTGTAAAACCCTGCAGAGAGATCTGGTGATAACGGAAAAGCGCAGTCCCTTGCGCCTGCAAGGCGCTGCCAGAATTCTTGTCCTGTAAAGTGTACGTATTAGAAGGGCGATACGTTGTCCTGAATTTACCATGGGTACCTGCATGTGTACTGCATGGTGACCGCAAGGTGTGTCCTGCCCCATCAATAATGGAGGCAACACTGTCAATTGGACAGTACCGAACGGTTTGAAGCGATAAAAGACGTATTGATTATCGCCAAAATACAACACCAGGCTTGAAAACATGTATCTTTGCCTGATATTTGCTGGTCATTGTGCCTATTCCTTGTGAAAATTGAGGGAAAAGGATGTGTGAAATTGATGACGAATGTACATGTCTGAGCCGCTGAATGCCGCTCTTGTATTATCAACATGGCAAGCATTTCCCAGCCTCAAGCAATGCAGGTGGCAAATTGTCGCTTCCCCTGTTGCTGAAGTACTGGGCAGTAGCACCTGGGCCTGAAGGGGCGCTCCCTGCAGAATGCGCCCGACACAGCGATGTCCTGCTTTCGGTGTGCCAACTTGAGCACCAACTTGCCGCTTCCAGCGCGTTGCTGAAGCAGTGAAACAACCCCGTCAAACCTGAAACGCAGGCATCAGCGGATGTGCTGCAATTTTTTGCTGCAACCCCAGCGGTGTCTTTCTTTGGGCTGTTTTGTTGAAATCTGGAGGCAGCGTCGCAGCCCCTTTCCATCAAGTGCAGCTATGAAGGGTGAATAGCACGTGGGATTGCAATTGCTTATGCAATACTTCCTCCGTCCCAGATTAATTGTCGTCTATGACTTTGGGGCATTATTTATCCATGATTCTGGCACCTGTTTGTAATAAAATTTCACCTACAGTTGTCCTTTTGAGTTGGGAGTACACCATAAAAATTTCAATTCAATCCATTAAGTATTGAGTATTTGGCAGTATTTTGTATCAAGGGTCTTTTTACATAATAAGTCTCAATATTTGGTGTCGAAAGTGACCAAAATTTACATTCTCCTTGCGCTCAAAAGGATCATGTCTCACTTCTCCTTCTTTAAAATTGATGGTCAAGGGTTTTGAGATGCAGTCTTTTCGATTTTGACATTGGTTTGAAATTCTGGGGTTGTTCTTATAATAAATTTAGCCTTTTAATAAGACGACAATTAATCTGGGACGGAGGAAGTATATTGGATTGCTTCACTGTTGTTTTTCTCAATGTTGTTCAATGTTTTACATTGTATTGTCCCTCGAAATTGATGATCTGTGGGCGTAAAACAGGACACCGACACCATCGCGCTTGACGACACAGACGATGACGACGGGCCGGGTGGCCTGCCGCCCAACGCCGCCGATCGACCACTCATCGATCCTTCCACTGACGCCAACGCAGGGAAGGAGGCGGACAGCGGATCTGGAGCCGAGTCTGAGGCTTCTCCGCCAAGCGGTAGGTGTCTCCGAAATAGAATTCGGGGTGAATGGTAGTCGTCGCTATCAGATAGATTCTATGTAATGCCATGATGTCATGTCACGTGTCATCGCCAATGTCATATGTCACGTGATCCATGTCATGTGCCATCGTCATCGATTCCGAGCAAACTATCTGCTTGGTTTTCACGCCCATCATCGCCTACCAGGTGCGTGGGCTGTGTCTTATCATTTGTGACATTTGTGACGTTTGTGACATTTGTGACATTTGTGAAATGCAATACATGGATTCTTTTGATGATGATGATCGACATTGAAAACCGTCTTTCCTTATGCATGCGTGTATCCTGTGTCGGCGATAATCGCTATTTCTCAAAGAGTCACAAATTGCGTGCTGGGCACATCCGGGAACAGCACAATTTGTGCCCATGGAATTTTAATGCGCACGGAAACAATAATAATCTGGATAAAGTGTGCTCTACAATAACAGATGTGTTGAAATTCGTTGTGCGACCTTTTAAAATGAGTAGCTGGCAGAGATGGTCTATTTTCCAAGACGATTGTTCGGCTGTCTAGGTGCATAGACTACATATTACCAAGGAGTAGATAGCCAGGGCAGATGCACAAGATTCCCTCCAGGTCTGGCACTGCCAAGCAGCTGCAAATCTGTCGCCGAAGGCTTCGAAGGCGCTTCACGTTGGTCAACGCCTGGAGGCCGCTGGCGGCCGCTGGCGACCGATAGTTATAAATCCATGTCTGCTAATGTATCATAAATTGGTAGCAGTGCTCCATGTTCCGTTCGATTCGAAAGGGGACAAATTTGGCTTCCAGCCACAGCGGTTGTGTTCATCTCATGCGCCCTGTTGCAGAGCTCATCATGCACACGTGCGGTCACTTTAGAGGCCCAACGTCAGTCTGAGAATCATCAAAGGCTGCGATGCTGCTGAAACAGTGGAAATGGATTCAGTGAATCGTTTTGGAATGTGGATTGGCCTCAAAGAGGGATAACATCGGACACTATTTGCCTCCAACAAGAACTCCATCGTCGGCAAAAAAAGTTGCATACCCTGTGATATGGCCATATCCTGGATATGGAAATCCACGATATAGAACCCTTGCTCGACGACGCATGTTCGGTGAGGTGAACGGAGAATCAGAATGAGCGCAAGTGATTGTTTTGCTCTAGAGGAAACAATAATCACCATCGCGGAAATGCGCACTTTATTGTAGAACGATCAGCAGTGAAGGCTGCCGCAGATGCAGCTGTCGGTGCACATGCAATTACATTGACTGCGGGTCCATAAATTTACTTGGAGAGGTGCGCTCAGAGCAGCATGGTTACAGTGGGTTACTACCTTACAGAGTGCATCATTCAAATGAAAGAACTCCTCAGTTGCATGAGGTGCCGAGAGCCTCAAAGCGAAACGGCCGGATGGCAAGAAATCTCGCTGCAAGCTCGATGTCGCTGGTTTGGATCAATGACACTGACCCGCATCGACACCCCATCCCCACCCCACCCGCAGCCCCGACTACCCCGCTACCCAGTTCCGCTCAGCATACTCGCTATTGGTGTGAGGGAAAGTGCCCACTTCTTCGGCGCGTCAGGCTTGCAGCCAACTACAGACTTGCAATCAGTAACCCACTCGAAAACCTTTCCACCTGACCGGTCTCCTGAACCCGCCCGTCCATGTTCCCCACACGACAAGACATTGGCAATCGTGTAAAAAATGTGTCCGTCACCATCGTCTCCAAATACCCGAGGTCCCTGTACTTAACAGTTTTCCCTTCCGCTTCGCACATATTCACGCCACTTTTCTCCCGTGACTCAGCCCTGAGACAGCCTCCTATTCCAGTGCTTCCTTCCACATCTCCCTTCTATTTCCCTCAACTCAACCGAACTCCACTTTCTAGGGCGGGAGGGCCGGGGGCGAAACAAGATAGGAGGGGAACCGAGATGGGAGCCTACATAGCCGCCCCCGCTCAGCCCCGCCAAAGCCCGCCAAAGTCCAAGGGCGCCAGACGTATGGAACCTTGGAGACTGCGTAAGTTGTTTGACCCAATGTACTAGAGGGGCCAGAAACCCGTTTGAATTCATATGCTACCGATCTGAATCATCGGCGCAGCCCACCCAGCGGCATCTTTGGTGGAAACATATTAACAAGATTTTAATTTGCATTTCCTTCACCAGTTGGTCTTCTTCTCGTGGGAGGCATCACTAGCTTGCGCACCTTTGGTGATCCCAGGGATGGGATTCCCTGCAGCATCGGCAGTTTGTGACAGTCGTGCAGGCACCCCCTCCCGAACATCTGTGCACGAGGCCCTTTTCCTCAGTGCAGGAGATGATGCAGGGCCTCCTAGCGCAAACAAGATGAGCGCAGAACAACAGGAACAACAGGGACAGGAGGACCCCACATGAGCAGGTGTGAATGTTGTGACGCCAGATGCAATATAAAGCAAGCAGGCAATCCCCAGTGGCAATGCGCAACATGGTTACGTCCACGCAATGTGAAGCTGTGGAATGTGTGATGTGCGAATTCGGGCGTCTGACCACATACCTGCGGCTCTGCATGAACATGAACATGGAAATGGCCTACGGCATGAATGCTAAGAGTACTGGTCGCAGGGCAGCATTTGATTTGCCCCAAAACACGTACATTTCGTTTATTTGCTTGACTCACTGATTGTTGGCACAACACTTGCATGAATTGAACATGTCCAAGAAACGGCGGAGCCCGGCTAAAGCACCTTACAGGGGATTGACGCATAATTCCAAAACACAGTTCTTCCCGGTATCTGTTCATCCCTATGCGTAACGAACGCCAAGGTAATAAGATAAACAATAAGTACTCGTTGTACTTTGTCTACTTGGACACCCGATGAAATCGTCTTTGAGCTGCATTCTTGCGATTACAAGGCAGCATGGAATTCCATGCTGGAATTCCATGCCGTTTGGAAATGGCATGGTAATTCTCTTTTCTGCCATGCTAATTGACATCACTCACACCCCGCAATGTGGATATGTTGGAGAGCTAACGAACACGAAACAATAGCCAGTACTTTAGCGCACAAGGTGTGCATTTGTTACAAGGGAAGACATTATTGTGATTTTTGTCGATTAGAGTCAAATGGACGCTACGGGATGGAGGTGTCCAGGCAATGAAAGCTAAGATATTGCATAACTGAAGACAAATCATATAGACAATAAGGGGTCCAAAACGCCTTGAAGTCATCAGAAAACGCACATCTAAAATACGAAGTAGGCCTCTGATGGCCAGAGCACATACAAGCAACCATTGTTATTTTGATGCCAAAGCCACACACTATATAGTGTATCAGTTTCCAAGGAAAGAAAATGCGAACAGATATACTCCATGGCCAATTTTCTGACTGCAACTCTACTTACATAAAAGCAAAGCATCTGCTGGCAGTTTTCACAGGCACAATCCTCAATGTATTTGTCACAAATGCTTTGTAAATCTCGTGCGCCCTGTGAAGTAGTCAATATGCTCAGGCACACATGTACACGATTTTTGAAGCAATTTTGAAGAAATGGAATTGTGGGCTTGTGCATGATGCAACGATGTGTATGTAAATTCCCTGATTTGGTGACAACTGAAGTGAGGCTTAAATTGCGGCGAGTGTTTGAGAGCAGTTTACCGTTAGATACTTGTGTTGCTGGCCGCGCAAATTTGTTGTATTACTGGCCAACGGGCACGACGCCTGGCAACGTGCTTATATTGGGGCAGTGCAAAAGCACCACAGGCGTTGGGATCTATGGGCGAAGGCAAGCGAGCTGGGATGCGATCGCAGAGCTCACAGTGGCGGTGATTGCAGCGTGCGCCGCAGTTTCACGGCTACCATGGATAGCTTTTGCAATCACAACTTGCAATTCACAAGCAGCAGCCGGCATGAACTGCCGAGGAAGTGGCTGTGAGGCGACCACACATTGCAGTACCCCTTGTAGCCAGGCTTGGTCTTTACGGCGTAATCACGTTTCTATTTCTATCCTGTGTACTTAAGGACAGTATATACCGACTCAAGTAGTTCGGGGAGCGGTGGCTTGACGAGCTTAAATGTGCAGAAAACGGCTTTTTGCTCGACGACTTCATTGCCCTTGCCGAGGGCGAGGTGGACGCTGCGTTACCGCTGCTCGAGAGGTTGGATAACTTGCCATTGTTTGATACATCATCACGTCATCTGGCCGTGTCGATTGGGCATTCTTGAAGGAAAAGCCGTTGATGCGATTCAAACGGCCCCCTTTGGAGTGCACACGGGAAGCGCGAATCCACGATCGCCGATGCTTCAACGGGTTGGCGCACGGCCAGACGCAAGGCCACACCACACACGAAACGGCCGGGGCTTACATATTTGTTCACTCTTCCCACAGCAAAGAGCCTTGCCGACGGTGGCAACGACCCCCGCAGCCGAACCGTGCGAATCTTCTTGCACCAACAGAACTCTTCTTTCGACATGACAACGACCACCATCCATCAACAACCAGCCATGCGACATTTCAAAGATGCCCACTCATCACCACAATAATTCTGTGAATCCTAAAACACGTTTTTCTTTTTTCTTTAGATTCGGAATGTCTTGCATATAAACCATCTTCTTGATGTGTATACAAGTCGCGCACCATAATGCATAAGTGATCCACCTAGTGAAACGGTGGTCATTATGCGGTGTTGCGAACACCATGCATATGCGTAAATACGGTCGTAAAAATGGCCGTTTCTTTATTTACGGGTTTCTACGCGTGAAAGCATAGGCCAAGCCTGCTGGTAGCACTGTGGGGATGGTTCAGAACCGCAATGATGGTGCTGTTTTCGCATGTTGCAATATACTATCGTTAAATATTGAGAGAAGCATCAAAACAAGGTTGAAGCGGGAGGGGGTCACTGAGCTTAACGTCCATTTGACGCTAAGCGTACAAAATTCAAAATAATGTCTTCCCTAAAGTACACTGTTTAAACAACGTAATACGGGTATCAGTATACGGGTATGGACATACGGGTATACCGTATGCAGGACTGCGACTTTCCACAAGACGGTCACAGCCAGGGCCCTGGTTGACCGGGCCGTGCCAGGTGTACTATGGTATGGGGCTTGGACCTGCCAAGACATTGGCTGTGACTTACTTTCTTGATATATAATACAGGGTGTTAATGTAACAATTCTTGACATACACTGATGAAGGCAGGCTGGGTCGAGGGGTGGCGATCCCTGAACGGGAATTGTACGCTCGAGTCCAGGGCAACGGTTTACAGCCGAGGCAAACAGACAACAAGCGTTCTGTCTTTTATATTCAGTTCGTTCATCAACATCCTTACTGCAATTCCTAATGCTTCGTCATCTTTTCATACATTCAATTATTAATAACACTCAATCAGTTCCAGCTGTAACAACACTATATGAGTGTAGGGTACATTTACGTCTGGGGCTCAGACCCATCAGGACACTGTGTGTGACCCACCTTCTTTGATGCGCACACGATCACTCACTCACACATCCTACTGGTTTTGCTGATGGTTCCCTCATTGCGTCGTTGCCCTTCCGCGCGAGGTCGTGAACCTGTCGCGAAGCGGAAACGAGCGCCTGGCAGACCCGGGCAGCTGAGATGGAGACGCCTGGGGACGGCGGGGACTCTCCAAGGTGTGCACGCGTCCAGCCTGTGGAGACAGCACGCGCGAATGCCGCATTGTGCAACTGCCGCACACTCGGCGAATTAGAGGAGGAGAACAACTACCCAACGTTGGGATGGGGACAATCCGCTGCGTTGGGGCTAGCTCGGGTGGAGAAAGCCACAGCCAAATCAAAATACTATGCAGCTGCTGTAGTGGCACTCCGGAAGTGTGAGCGATTGGCGGGGTTCCCATCGGCCTGCACTGGTATGATCTTCAAGTCGATTTTGGACGGCCCCTGTTGCAATGCTTCACATGGACCTTACACGATGGAAGGGGACTGGCTTGAGGGCTGATGCACACTTCTTTGTCCCTGCCAGTGACCTGTTAAGTTGTATGCTGATAAAGGGAAAGGCCTTCGGGAAGGGCTTGCTTTGTTAATTTGCGCAATGAATGTGCAAAATCAAACACCAGTACATATGATTTTGTGAGCAGGAAAATCTGTGTAAACTGGAGCAAATACTCTGGATAGTGTCATATGCCCATCATTGGTTCAGTTCATGTTGCTGTGTAATGGTCACTGGATTCGACCAATGCATGCATCAACACGAACTGGATCCACGCCAATGGAGACCTTTCTTTCACAGCACTCGTGTACGTTATTGCAAAGAAGTAATTAGAGCACTTGCAGAGGGGAAAATGTCAGTGCAGAAAACAGATCAGACATCATTCACTTTCAGCCGGTGTCGATGCAAAATGTGTTGTTGCTGGTCCTGTGATTATCTTTGCCCTATTTATTTCTGCTAACATGTGTTCAATACAATGGTCACCGTCTGACAGTCAGTTCTGATTGTTCTGTGTTCAGCTGCCCAATGCCTGTGCCGATGCCCCACCACCCAACTGTCGACTTGGACGCCGTACGGTATAGCAAATGGACAGGAGGATTACAGCAACTGAGCGGAAAAGCTCTGTTCTTGCATGTTGTGCCATTCACAGACAGTCCAGACTGAACAGACTTATTCTGTGATGCTCAAGCTGCATTGCATGCTGCTTGAGTTCTTGCCTGCTGTTGGCCAAAGGCAAAGTTCTTTTATTTCTGTGAATTGTATTAGTTGACAAGGCAATTGCTTTAATTTTGATAATGACAGGGATAATACATCACCAAACACAATGTTTGTCTCCTTGCAGTCAGATGGGATCCCCAAAGGGTGCCACATTCGTCCTAGGTTTTGAAATAGGTTTTGGCACCTGCCAATCGGGTTGGTACAGATCGGGCTTGTGCTCAATGTACAGCTTTGGTCCTAGACCTGCACCCAACATTGCAGCCTTGCTTGGGTCTTTGGGCGTGCTGGCAATAGTTTTGGTGTGGAATAGGCACACATGTCATCTGGAAACACCACTTTAAATTGTAAACAACACCACACATCATCTGATAGATGGCTCGTGTGTTCTTTTGACATGTTTTACCACATACATTCAATCAGCATTACTTGGATCTGCCAGGCAGACCTGCTTAGAATGTGGCTGGCACGTCATGCAGGTAATTCAAGCTGCCTTGGATGAAGATGCTGGAAACTGTGGTGACATCACCAGCTTGTCAACGTAAGGCTGTTTTTGCATGCTACCTTTGGTGTGGTGTGCACACCGTTGCACTTCTTAACTGCTTGTTTCTTCAAAGTAATGCAGCATTCGGTGTCAAAGTTCACTCAAACAGATGTCCATTCTAATTTGTTGTAGCTTTATGTGTCCGTGATGCACTCTATGTCAAGTGCATTTTGTTTAGAAGCAAGAAATGTGGGTTAGCAAGAGTGCAACAAACCTGAAGGTATGTCAACTCCCTGGATTGCATCTACTGCAAAAGCACATCTGGATGACACAGATGGATAGTTTCTCATGTTGCATGATGGGCTCTTTAGGTTTCTTGTCTGACAATTTGAGGACATGATAGCCATTGTTGGCCGCATTCATGTTTTTGTGTTCTGGACCTCAGCTTCATATCATCCATTTCAGGCATAGACATGTTTATGGCTTAGCTGTTTGAGTGCATGGAGTTGGGCCCCATGAATTGAATTGTGCCTAATTTGACTGACATGCATGGCAAAACAACGTTTGTGTGCTCTTCTTGGCTTTCTAAGTTTCCATGTATCCACATCGACAGAATTTATCGCTGTTTCGCCATTGGGAAATGTCTGCAAGTGTGTCTGCTCGACAAAGCAAAGTGCATTGTGGGCAAGGAGCGCAACTGGTCCTGATGAACGTGATGCAGCTCATTTCATAGACCAGCCGGGTGAAACAGCATGAGGAATGTCTCGGACCATTCTCATTGACCCAAATGATTGAAACTGCAGTGTTCAAAATCACTTTATGCTTTGGGACCATGCTGCTGATACAGAATGGTCCCTGCACTGATGCTGGCCGCTGGTGGCAGCTGCAGCTCCAGCTTCAGCATTGTTGTGCTGTGATTAATATCTGCATGCAGGGTCCCAGAGGATACAAGGGCTTGTGGCCTTTTCATAGCAAAGGCACAAGGGGTGTTAGCAGGCGTGGCAGTGGCACATCGAACTTTTGAACTTGTTGATCCCCAGCTGGATGCAGACTGGGATGTGGTTGATGGTCAGCCAGTCTCACCCGGAGCAATCATCGGCGCAGTGTCTGGCAGCGCAAGATCCATTCTGGTTGCAGAACGCATAGCCTTGAATTTCATGCAGAGAATGAGCGGCATTGCCACAGCGACGAGCAAGATGGTGGAGGCAGTGAAGGGGACAGATGCAAAGATCCTGGACACAAGAAAGACAGCCCCAGGGCTGCGGGTGCTGGACAAGTGGGCCGTCCTAATAGGAGGGGGCAACAACCATCGAATGGGCCTGTTTGACATGGTGATGATCAAAGACAATCACATTGCTGTGGCAGGGGGGATCAAGCCAGCAATCAGCCGGGCCACCGAATATTTGCAGCAGAACGAGCTTCAGGGCACAGGGATCGAGGTGGAGACGAGCTCGCTGGATGAGGTTCAAGAGGTCCTTGAGGCGTTGGATGAGATGCCGAACTGCAGAGTGATGCGTGTGATGTTAGACAACATGGCAACGCGGGATTCAAAGAAGCCTGGTGGCGTGGACACTTCCTTGCTCAGGGAAGCCGTGGCCAAGATTGACAGGAGGGTGGACACAGAGGCATCAGGCAATGTCACATTAGAGTCCGTCAGTGAGATTGCTTCCACTGGAGTGACATTCATATCCTCAGGGGCGTTGACGCACTCAGTTGCCGCATTGGATATCTCCCTGAACATCAGCACTTCTTAAACGTGCCTCATGGGGAGGACACCTTTGGAAGTCCATTGAACTGCATCCCACCAATTGCCACGAAAGCGCAAACCTCCTGTGTAAAGCACATGATTGATGGCGTTGCTGAAAAACAGCAAAACACAGCTCTTGCCCTGCAGGGCGACGTTGCAACAATTGCATGCACGGCTCTCGGAATGCTGGCCTTGTGAGCCCATGGGTTTCACGCTTGAGATTTTGAGGGCTCGACGTAGGGGCTCGTGGCCCACAGAATGCACTGCCAAAGCTGGTCTGCAAAGGGACTCATGGGAATGGCGTCATGCTGCACCAGACGAATTGGATGCTGTTGGATGCTGTTGGATGCTGAACTACGTTCCATGCCATACGGTGGTCGTCGAGCATGTTCTTCTCGGCAGACACCTGAAACCAATGATTCCAGGGCTACAGTGCGCTCATGCTTTCTTTGTGTGGAAGCCTGCAGGGAAATTACCCCTCCTGCAACAGCCGGTCTTGCATCCATTTCCCCATGAACCGTTACCGTGACAGCAGCGGTGCCCATTACCATTCGGGTATGCTGGTGTTCATGGCCATCTACTCGAAATCTTTTATCCAGGTCGCAAGACCTCCAAATTGGGCTGAACTGCATTCGAAAACAACTTTTGATCGCATGGACGTGTACACAATTCCATACCGTTGCCGTGTACCGCAACATGTGCAAGGAAATGTTGCACATGGCGGAAATTATCAGATTTGCGCCCACTGGCAAAATTATTTGCCCTCTGCTTGTTTGGATCCGTCTGACATAGTCACGAGCAGTGAGCATGCCCCTGAGTGTGTAGGAGTCCATCGAAATTTGCGAGCAAATCTGCTCCATTATCAGAAGAATGTCACTGAACGGTTGCAAATACGATGGGGAAGGTACGGCCGGCAATGCGTTGGACGCATCGCCCACTGATGCCTGATATCAGCCATTGACGCTTTGTAGCATTTCAATTGAATTGCTTTCACTTTCACCAGGTCATGTGACCAATGCCGTCGGCTTTCATGCCTGAGGCATTGGCATACCAGATTTCCATTGCAAGGTAGTTGCCCATATGTTTGCATTTATGTGCTAAAGGGCATGCTAGTGCGGCGACGGTAATTAGAGCATTGCCACTGGAGAATCTGTGGGATTTGCACACGACGGTGAATGCTTGCAAGCGGAGGAGACAATAGAAGGAAAGAACTGGCGGGTTTTGGCAAGGCCGTGTGGCACGTATCTACTGGGGGTACGCATTTGGCATTTACTTGGTAGCAACATATTTGCTGCTTGTTGCTTGCGCCTTGTAAAAAGCGTTTGCGTGGAAGGAACCCCAGCTCAGCAGGGGGGCGCACTGAGATAGATAGTTCTCATTCAACGGGTTTTGCTATATTGCTGCTCTTGAATTTAAGTTGTTTTCGTGAGCAGAAACATTCAACGGGCATGCCCGTATTAGCCGCAGCAAAGCCCACAAAGTGAAAAAGGCTATATTTCTAAACGCAGATATCCTGAGCAAAGCATGGCGTCGGTGCCAATAGGTGACTAGTACAAACAATTTGGAATTTAATCAATTGCTCACTCAAGTTACTTCATTGCTTACTTGGCTTTCCATATTTGATGCAGTGAAAGAGCTGAAACAGTTCGAGACTAGATTGTATGAATACACTACAACATGTGCACATATACCAAAATTAGTCTTGTACCATTCTGTACTGCAGAACTATTATTGGCGGCCTCATGGAAAGGAAAGCCTATCTGCTTCCCTTCAACGCAACATGTAGCCAGCACCTACTTCCTTGACTTGAAATGAAACATTCTTTGACCGTTTGAGGGAGGTTTATTTTCTGCCCCTTGCATCCCCTCCTTGACCGACGGTGCGCCCCTTCAGCCCATGCACACAAGCTGTAAATTCGCGGCCCGGTCCCGAAGCAGGCGCCTTCCCTGTCAACACACCCCTCGCTGGAACCTGGATTCCACAGCAACCGTGACAGCGGCCGTGGCAGTGACAGTGACGGTGAAGGCATGGCCACAGCGCCCGCCGCCGTGAGCATGACCCGTGGAGCCACCACACCTCCCTCTGACAGCGCCTACGTTGAGGGCGACTTTCAGCGAGCTGGAGCCTGCATGGAAATCCGACGTCAAAGGGTGAGAAGATACACACGCCGCAAGGCCGGGGCAGCGGAAGTGTTGCTGACGTCAGGGCAAAGTGGAATACGGAGGGCTGCGTGCAGCTCAAACGAGCTCTTGCAAGCGTGCGTCATGATATTCCCACTGCCCACAATACTGACCCTATCGAAGAACAGCGCAGAATCTACGACTCGTGAAGTTGGGGTCTGCGACAGCTGTCGCAGACTTGCAGGGTGGGACGTTTGGCCCATAGAACGTCTTAGAGAGGGGCACGCGCTGAATTTACGTGGCGCGCCCGTGGGAAATTGTCGTTTTTCACTCGCTGTTGGCTATTTTTTTTCGCACTCGAGTACATCAGTGGCAACCTGCGCACCCCAAATTGTGAGGTGACGCTCTGAAGACGGCGGGTTACAAGATCTGCTTGGCTCTGAGGAGTGGCCCACAGCTGCCGAACGCTGATTTTTCACGCGGAGTTTAACCAGACTGCGGATTGAATATTAAAACCAACAGAAAACTCTCAACACATCCCCGGGGGGGGGGGGGCTGCAGCAGGACCACATGTCCAACATGGCGGAAGGATGCGGACATTGCAATCAAGTTTCCAAAGGAGTCGGTACTTAAATAAAGAAGTGGGCGGGTGCGCATTAGCCCACTACCTCACTTGATGAGCAGTTGGCCTCGCACTCCATCCATCGCGTGGCTACGTCATGCCGAAATAATGCTGCATCGCCCCAAATTCAATGAAGAGCCGCCACCGTGCTATCAAAAATGAACGCTTGCACATTTTGAGACGACACAGTTCTGGGAGTACATCAAGTATTTCTCCCATCACAGAAAATATGTGACACACTTTTAGCCGAGACTGCTGCAATTGCAGGTCTCGATCTTCATTACCACAACTATAATGCACAATGGAGTACGTGATCATGAAACAACTGCTGAAGCTGCTGTGGGCCGTTCCAGTGTCGCAACAGTTAACAATAGACTAACATTTCCGCTGTTGAAATTATGCATATTGTGTATGCGCAACGGCAATGGTCGTTCCTGCTCAATTACAGGATTCGGATAGTACCCAATTACAATCGAAATCTCATCTACTCGTGCGTGACTGAACGCCCAGTAGTCACTACTTTGTGTGATGCATTTGTGCGTACACTCTGGTCACGGGCTTCAAATAGGTGCTCCGAAGACAGTTCAGCTCTGTGCAAAAAACCAAATCCATGGAAATCATTATTTCTGCCTTACCGGTCTCCTGAGCCCACACGGTAATGCGCTCCCCAATGACAAATACTTACAATCGTACCGCAAACCAACGTATTGCACCCGAGGTCCCCATACTCACAGTTTGCCCTTCGCTTCGCTAGTATTTGACGCCACTCAACGGGTGACTCACCCCATGAGTCCGCCCCCTGATCCGTACTTCACTCCTGTCACTCCCTCTCCATCCCACAATTAAACCGGACACCACTCTCTGGGGTGGAAGGGCTGGGTGGAAACAAGATAAAGAGGGGGACCGAGGGGGGAGCCTAAATAGCCGCCTCCGCTCAGCCCCGCCAAAGCCCGCCAAACCACAGGGCGCCCAGCTTTGGCGGCACCTCATACTTTCGCACTTTGACTGGCCCACAGCGCTAGTGTGGCCAGAAATCCCAAGGGGCGAGGGCTGAGTGAGACCCTGGTTCAAACTGCGCCTTTTGAATCACCGGCGCAGCCCACCGGTTGTCTCCCTTCGCAGAAACCCATTAACAAAATTGTTGATTTCATATGCACTAGTGGAAATAGCCGAAACTGTTACGCCAGATGACAATGAATGAGGCCTCATGGGACGCTAATGGGACTGGCAGTGCGATAAAGCGTCCCAGTGCCGCCGCAGTGGCGTCCCAGCAGGCGTCATATATTATCAACTGGCGTCCCAGTTTCCGCCATTTCCACTACTGGCAGGTACTCTTTGGCTTCCGTAATCGACATATGCTTACTTCAAAATAGGCACCGCAATGCAAGAATAATACAATCTCATAAATCATGGAATGGAGACTTGCAATCCCCATGGACGCTGCCAACCTCGATTGTTTTTCTCTGGCTTCTGTAATCGATACATATTTACTTTCAAATAGGCACCGCACTGCAAGAACAATATCTCACAAACCACGGAGTGGAGATTTTCCATCCCTATGGACGCCGCCAGCCTCGATTGTTTTGCCCTTGTTCCGCAAAATTCAGAGCTCAACTTCACGTGGTGCCATGTTTGATCACAACACCTTTGCGACACTCACGAACGACCTTTCCCTGATGGGTAGCCTCGTGACTAAGCCTCACCCGTCAGTTTTGATGCAGGAAGCCTCGCTGGGCAAGACTGCCAGGCCGACGCCATTGACGCCCTCGGGGGGGGACCTTTCTGGGAGTCAGGGAGAGCCACCGGTGCATGTGGCGGCGTGGCTGGCGGCATGCATTTCCCCAAAAGCCGTGTGGGAGAGAGCGGTGGGATGCCTCGCCCTTTCGGGTCCAGTAGACAAGTTTTCTTTTATCATGTGCCGCTTTGGAGATGGCGTCCCTTTGGGTAGCGAGCCACTTCCATTGCCAACGGCTGTGAGTGTGGCAGGGCGGCAGCCCGGGAACCGGAGGAATGATGTGGTATTGGAGTTGAGGGTGACCAGCAGCTGACTACCGTCGAGCCGCTCCCCACCGAAGGTAGGCACGGCATCGCTCGGCATGAAGCTGCCATTGTGACATAGATTCATTCCACCTTAGTGTGCATCGAGTATCGCTGGATTGAATCCTCATCCTGTGACAGACTACTGAAACCGTGCACTGGAAGCATATGCCACGCTTACCCGCTTATTCCTTGGTTGAGAAACTAGAACACATGCTACTTATGAATAGCACAACCAGGGAAAGTAACTACTTTGTCCTATTCCATGTGTAAATTTGACATCATCAGTGGCTAAAGTGAAAGCAATTTCTTGCCGTATCACCAGTACCCGCCCTCCATGGAAATTGCCTGGTCGGCATCCTCCCTGTGCCCGTGAGGTTCAACGTTCCGCGAGAGCACTCTGATCGCAAGAGAGTCCAGATTGGAATCGACTTCGGGCAAACCGACGACAATGTGCAGCCGCCATTTTTCCTGAAGGAATGCGGCCGCAACCACGTGGAGAGGCTTCCTATAAAAGTGCCTGTCGGCTCGAAGATGCGAGCAGCTGCACCCTGCGCCGTTTGGAGCCTGCGTTTGTTGCTTTGGCGACGGCCGTTGTCCTGGGCGCTTCGAACGGCGGAAGTGCGGAGGCAGAGGCCGGAGAGGGTAAAAGAGATGGCGCCGAGCGGTTGGATACTTCCAAAAGGGGGAAAGCAGGGGCCCAAGGGCGCCGTGGAAATTTCGTCAGACCGACAGCAAGGGGCGCCACAAGGGGCACCCATATGGGAGGGGAAGAATATGATAGGAGGGATGGTGTATTGCTTGAAGAGGCCAGTGGAACTTGTTGCAGAATACTGACGGGGGGGGTGGTCTGATGCAGAAATGGACGATCTGCGATAGGGCCAAATGCTCGGTGCGGCCATCAAGCGAGTGACGAGGTTCTTCAGGTTTGGCTGGATGGGTAGAAACAACACAAAAACGACACGCTCTTCGACAGGGGAATCATGCACCACATTGGGTGAAACGAGGGCTAGGGCTAGAGGGTGGGGTGCGGGATAGCGTGGCACATACTGAGGGGGACAGGAGAAAGGAGAGTGGCAATGCAGTGTGTGTCTGCAAGGGCGCCGCGCACGTACGCTATCAGCACTACGGGCCACGCCATGATCTCAAAAATTTTAGGTGAACGTGAACTCCATTTTATGAACTTTAGGAGCTCATCGAAATGCTGGTAGTGGAATCTATTACAACTCGCTTCCAATGTTGCTTTGCGCTTGTGCAGTTGGGTATGGCATTGTGCTGCTCCAGGCGATTGGAAATCTGTTGGCATGGGACTACTTTACAATGTGTACTGCAGCTTTACTTCGCCCCAGAACTCTAGGTTCGGTATGCAAGCACGTTCCCTCGGAACACGCTCGGGTGCAGTAGTTTCAATTTTCCAACACTCACGCCGTTGCCACAGCTTGAGCTTAGAAACTTTTGCTGTGCGCGAGTGCCATAGCTGCAGATGTCGCATCCCGAATGTAATGCAGATATCTTCAGGTCCACGCCGTGGTGTTGTTTCAAAGGAAATCAGGAAATTCCGAGCTGGTTTTGCAAGCAGCGGCCTCGTCGTGAATCAGCTGTGCACGTTCTTATCTTGTCCAGTGCCTCCATTTCAACGTACAATCCACAAGATAGGCAGACATGTCCGGCTGACTCGGAATGTCGCCACGAAGGGTGGCCGCAACCATTGCAAATATGCTCAAGGATATGGAGCGAAGAGGCATTTTGTTCGTTTTCAGCCGATGCGCTTCATTTCGAATTTTGCGGAAGTGCATTACTGCTCCTTTACCAACTGAATGCCCATGGACATATGCATATGAGCAGGTATATTGGGCGGTCATCGCTTGATGCTGATTAGCGCATAGAAAAGCGTCAAAGTCAGTAGATACCGCTCCAACTGCCATTCTCTGGCTCAAGCGTCCATCGTTCTTGCATGCTGATTACCAGGCAGTCCTTCAATCCTAATTTGAAGACGCCGTATAATCGTATGTCAGATTGTGTAGCTGGTTGGCAGGAGAATGCGCGGCGCAGCACCTTTGAAGGTGTTTTGGCATTGAAAACGGGAGGCATAGTGAACTAACAGCCCTGAAGACAAATTCCATCTGTCCCTCTTCCCTCCTGTTATTGCGGAAACATAGTCCTAAGCCACATTGCAGCTTGCTCTCGCTCATGTACTTTTGCCCCGATGCTGGTTTTGTAAGGAATTTCAGGTCCCTCTGATCAGCTGATTATGAGAAAGATGGTGGCTTCTTTGCCCACGAACATGCGATTCATTTTCTGCCGCATGTTCAGTTTTCCAATACTCTGCAGTGGAAATTAATATAACATTCTCACCGTGCCCTTGCTCTGGGACTTTTGGTGGGCCTCGGTAACTGCTGCAACCTGCGCATGGTTTAAGCCATACGATAAATTTATCGTTCTTTCTACAGTCATTCATGAAACGCCTGGATTATGAGTCATCAATGCCACGGGTGATGGGCATCCAGATATATGCAGACCAAGTAGTATTTATCTGAAGTTCTTCCGAGGCCGCTGGGCGTTCATTCTGGGCAAACCATACTGAAAACACGGCTGAATTATCGACATTCCAACAATTACGCACAGCGGCTTCTTACTGAAATATGTGCAAGGGAATGTTGCACATGATAGGAGCGATTGAATTTGCATCCAAAATTCAAAGATTTCAGTCCACTATCATTTGGATAATAGTACTTCTTGAATCAGTGACAAACAATGCAAACATGCATAGTCTGAGAGCGTATACCTCCATCTGAAATCGTTGGCCGATCTACACCATTGCCAGAAAGGTTTCACTGAGCAGTGGTGATTGTGGTGGGCAAATCGCGGCCAGCAGTGAGGACAGCGTTTAGTTTGAATTTGTTTTTGCACAAACATCAGCCATTTTAATTTTCAATAGGCTTGGGAATGCATCACATTGTCATTCCATATAGGCAATATATGGCTGCTATGTCATAACTTTAGATACTTATATTTTAACACGCAATTTTAGCAAAGTTTCATATGCCTTTGATCCTGGAAAATCGATGGCTGAGATTTGCGACCTGCACTTCACGACACCTGGGGAACTGAGGGAGCTGTTGAGGCGGCGAGAAGCGACTGACCAGCATGGTGGCGAAGCACTACAGGGATGTCAAAGCCCAGCCGGATACCAGCCTGTACTGAGGTATTGTTGCGAAGGACGGCGGTGAAGGCTGGCGTTGCCGTATTGCTGGCAAATGGGGCCGCTGGAGCCTGCCAGAAGCTGTGAGGAAGGAGGTAACCCCTTGCAAGAGGTGCGACATGAAGGGAAACGGCGCAACCAAGTCGCAGAAGCGGTGGCAGCCCCAGCCTCCCCACCAAGCCAGTTTGCGACCTTGCTGTGACACCACAGCGCGATCGATTTGGCTCGTTCATTGAATGCACAATAGGGGGCTGCTGTACTTGGGGCGTCGGGGTTGAGGGATCATTCCCAGTTTGATGTCATCGAAAAACGATATTGTATATTGCGCAAGAGGCGGGCAATTTGTACCCTGAAATTCTGGAGTGGAGCGAGGATGAGACTTTGCTTTTGACGTAATAATCATGAAATCGCAATCAAAGTACGTGACTCAAAGCAACGGTTATAGCGGCAGAGGGTGAAGGCGCCATGGCGTGCATGGATTCCATTCAAGAGAGCTTATAATATTGAACGACTGCACAGCAGTTTTCTGAAGACTGCTGCGTGCGCTTAAATTTTTGCTGCCTTCATGTGTAGAAAGACTTGATCTGATATGTATGCACTGTAATGATATGGAAGTACACAGAGAAGAAAAATTCTCTTTCATTGAGCGCAACGCAGGCACCGCGAGCATGGCGAAGTTAAAGAAAAATATCGTCAAATTTGCTAGGGTTTGTCTTCCAAGAAATGGAAGAAGACAAGAGATGATGTAAGTCAATGCATTTACAACTTTAGCTCATTGCTGGCTTTCTTTTTAAAGTGCACTACGAAATCTGTGGTTGCTTCGCTCAACGAAGCTAAATACCCCCAGAATAGATCTCGCGATATGTGCGCACGCGCTAAAGTAGTTCATGCCACTTTCTTCGTTGCTGAACTTTTCTTGACGGACAAATGCATAGAAAAATTGCTCTGCTTTCCTCGGGCGCAACAGGAACGACGGCCGATTCATTGCTTTGACATGACATTTTCGTCAATCTATTTTTTACTAACCCTTGTCACACACCCTTGACCGACGGTGCGCCTCTTCAGCCCATGCACTCTGGCCATAAATTCGCGCGTCGGTCCCTTATCAGACGTCTTTTCTGTCAACACAGCCCCCTCACTGGAAGCTGGACTCCGTGGCAGCTGCGAAAGCCGCAGTGACAGCAACAGGGGAGGAAATGACGACAGCGCCTTCAGCAGGGATCATGACCTGTGGAGCAGCCAGCCTTCCCACTGGGGCCGACGGCGTTGGGGGCGGCCTTCTGAAGGATGGAGTCTGCACGGACGCCCGCCTTCAGGAGGTGAGAATGCAAAGAAGCCGCAAAGTCGGGGCCGCGGGAGTATTCTTTACGTGCAGTGCTTAACGGAAGACGGAAAGCTGCGTCCAATTCAAACTGGGCGCTGCAAGGGTGCGCCAAGCGCTGCCCACTGCCCACGAGACTGACCCCTCTGAAGAGCGGCGCAGGTGCTGTGACGTGTAGGTTTGTGTTCCTCGAGAGGTTTGGGATTTTGGCGCATAGAGCGCCGTTGGGAGATCCGCACGTGCTGAGCTTCCGCGGCGAAGCCTTGGAATATTGACGGCCCCCACCGGTGACAGTGGCCTGTTATTCCGCAACCGCAGTTTTAGCGGCGACTTGCGCAATACAATTGGAACGGTGCTCTCCGCTCTAAAAAAGGCGGGCTTCAGAATGCGCTAGCTCTGCTGAGCTGACCCACGGCTACAGGACCCTCTTGTCTCGTGCGGCATTTAAGCAGACGACAGAAATGAAAATTATTAGAAACCAACAAGTCAGTCCCAAGTAATGGAGGAGGGATGTCCGAGAGCGCCCGGAAGTCTTCACGCTGTCGGATTTTACCTATAGCGCAACGTCAATTAAATGTGCAGCTCCGGGCTGAAATAAGAGGCCTCACAAGCTCTACCCATTGTTGAACGCAGAATGTCGGGAGCATGTGCTCATTCGCTGAAAACAATTAGATGGAAAAAGTCGGTTCCTAATTTGAGCCACCGGATTCCTCACATATCTCCTGGCCTGCACGCACAGCAGAACTTTGCCTCGTATAGACCTGCTATTAAAATCGGTTCGACAGCCACAACCCAAGATTTTCAAACGCCGAATACAAGATGACTCTACGCCCTGTTGGTGCACAACACGTTCCTGACACTCTTGCGCAAAAGAAAGACTCCCTGGCTCGCCACATCGCGACTAACCCAAACCTCATCCACACCCGCCGCGCTTGGTGCAGGATCTCCCCCTGGCTAGGCCGCTGCCAATGGCACCATTAAGCGGAACCGATTCAGGGATCAGGGATGGCCCACCGCTGCGCATTTCATCAGTCCGGTTATCTTTCATCATACGCCGGCGTGAAGAGGGCGGCTCATCAAGGATCGAGGCAGTTCTGGTGCCAAGGGCGACAAGTGCAGTGATGGGCGAGGGTGACAGGGCGGCAACCCAGGCACTGGAGGAGGGAGGTGATGTTGGACATGTGGGCCACCGGCAACTCTCTGGCGTCGAGCCGCTGCCTGTTGAAGGTAGGACGGCTTGAAGTGTCGGCAAGCACTTGTTATTGTAATTGAATTACTAACAATTACAATATTGTAAATAAATTGATTACAACTACAATTTTGTAATTGAATTGATTACTACTACAATATTGCAATTGTATTGTTAGGGCAGTGCCCAAACTCGACCCACGTTCGCCCAGTGTCAATGCGCTGAAAATGATGCACTGGAAAAGGATGCCACGTTCAGTATTGCTTTCACGAAACAGGACCACACGCTATGTACTGCAGTCTATTCCGTATGCGTATTTTAACTATTCTTCTTGGTCATGCTGCTAGTCCCTGCGCTCCGTGCATATTGGCCGGACGGCATCGTGCCTGTGCAAGAGAGTTTCGGCAGTCCGAGGCAGAACTCGGAGCACATGAACGACCAGATTGGCATCGAACTCGTGAGTTCTATAGAAGACACAGAAGGTAATAATGCGCAGCTGCCGTTGAGCCTGAGGCATACCGGCCGCAGGCACGTGGAGAGGCTCCCCATCCAGGGGCGTTTCAGCTCAAAGAGGCGAGGAGACTGCCTCCTGCGCCGTTTGGCGGCTCCTGCCCTTGTGGCGCTGGTGACGGCTGTCCTCTTGGGCGTTTCGAACGGCGCAAGTGCGGACTCAGAGAAGGGGGAGGGAAAAATGGAGGGCGCCGAGCGTTTGAGTGGTTCCAAAAACGGGAAAGCAGGGGCCCAAGGGAAAGGCGGTAGGCGTGGAAATTTCATCAGGTCGGCAGCCAGGGGCGCCGCAAGGGGCGCCCATATGGGAGAGGCGCAAGATGATGTGAGGGTTGGGGTGGCGTGTCAAGCGGCCAATGGAGCGAGTTCCCCCAAGATGACTGTGCTCGAAGGTCTTGGAGCTGATGCCGAAACGGGAGGTCGACGGCTGGGCCAAATGATCGGTGCGGCCATCAGGGGCGTGACGAGGTTCTTCAGGGGTGGCTAGATGGGCCGCAAGCACAAAAGAACGGGGCGCGAATTAGCGGGGCAAACACAGTCTAGCGAGTGAACGATGGGTTATGGTGGGAGGGCGGGGTGTGCGTTAGCATGCAATATGCTGAGGGGGACAAGGGAAAGGAGAGGATGACGGCAATCTGGGTTTGCAAGGGCTCCCGGCATGTGTTCTTTCAACACGGCGCGCCTCTCCATGTCCTCAAACTTTCACATGATGAACTTGCGATCAACAGGTTTCTTGATTTCACAGCTTGGTCCTGAATACACAGCATGGGGGTCTGTGTATGGGTAGCTCTGTACTTTGTGTAAATCTTGCGATGCCAAATTGAAACATTAAGGAAAACAGAATGTTGGACCAAGAACAGAACAACACCCGGCTTCGTGACAGGACCACGGGTCACAACAAACGGATGGAAACAGGTCCATTGTCCATGCTTTCCAAGCGGTGCAGCTGCACCTCCTGCTGATTCCAAAGTCAGTGTGATTGCTGAACCTCTCAACTGGTTTCCCGCCTAACCGTGCCTGGATGCGTCCCCTTTCTGCAAAAGATTCCTGCCTGGAGTGACTACAACCTTAAATACAAGGAAAAAACCATGACAGACTTCCAAGTTCATTTGGGCAGCAGGATCTGTTATCTGATTCTGGCAATGCACTTGGGAACGCAGTATTGCAACGGGAGGCGCCCATGAACGGGGTGTGGGTGCGTCTGTCTGCTTGCACAATCACGTCCGAGCCATTTAAATTCCTGCAGCGCTGCACAACGGTGAAGCTGCACATTGGGTCTGAGCCATCAAGGCCACCGCTTGAACTGGGAAAAATTCGGCGGCCTCTTCTCCATGAAGGCCTGTCGCCCCTGCAAGCACCATCTACTCATTCAGTGCCAGAAACACATCCGCTGGCATGCAGCCCTCTGCTTCACACGCTGTCGAGCTGCATCTGAATGCAGTCAAACTGACGGTTCAAACATAAAAACACAGCCAGTTGAACTGGTCAAAATCGTACATCTGCTCTGCGCCATGTGTGGGACGGGACCAAATCGCTCAATTTCCGCCCTGTTTCTGTGGCGCTTTTGCACAAGCGATGCCCAAATTTGGCACAATTACTTTCATCGCCAAAGATAGGGCTGACGCGTTGCCGGCATGCAGCATGTCGAAGTGGCAAAGCTTGCCCGTGTCACATCATTTTCTGTGCATGCCCACAAACTGCCGAAGGCTGTTCAAAACTGTGCAGCTGAGCACAACCACCTTTCGGACGGTCAAAATCGGCTGCCTTTTGTTCCCACTCCATCAGTGCCAGAGCAGGAGGAGCACCATCGCACTTTGGCTTGGTCGAGCGACGTTGAATTTCTCCGACACGTCAATGGGCACACAGCGTCACAGGGTGCCACGCAAACAGAGCAAGAAGGAAGCATTTTGTGAGAGCCACTGTGGCCACCTGGCTGCGTGTGCACTAACGCATTCCAGCAACAAAAGAAGCGAAAGGCCAAACAGGTTGCAAAACCGTGGTATCAAAGAGCTTTTGGCGAGCCCCGAGAATTGCACTCACTTCGTTGCCCTCCTCAGACTGATAGAACAGCAGCGTGGCGTTGTGGCCAAGTTCCTGTGCCGTGCAGTCACAGTTCATCACCACACAGCCCATGAGTGGATCGTCAGAACAAGACACCAACGGGACTTGCGTTCATGCTTTGCAAACTTGCGGCCAATAACCTTATTAGAGCTTTTGCAGGCAAAAGTGCAACCATACAGAAGTCTTGCATCCGCAGTCAACTTTGGAGGAAAAACAGGTGAACACAACAAATTCTCTGAATGGGAGAGTGAACAAGCCAAGTTTTCCCGGTCACAGCACCAGGATGCCATTCTCAACAAGTCATTTATGTCTCATTCTGCCGATCATACCAAACGTACCCACAGCCCAGATTGGCCATCCTCAGTGGCATTCAAAGCCGCCTTCAACACTCGTATGGCTGTTGGACTGTTCCTAAGAATCTCACGACACCTGCACAGCAACTTCGACATTATACCAAGAGTAGGATTGTCTGTTGAGTTTTTAAGTTAGTTCTGTAATTTGTCAATGCATTCAGCAGCACTTCCAGAATATTATTTAGCCTGGAGACTTCATGGAAATAGGCAACAAGTATCTGGCATTGCCTCCTGTGACGATCGGCGCCCTGATTGTGAGCAGCTAACTGAGTCCTTCTCTGTGGTATGGACATCCAGTCAACTCAGCAACTTCTGAATCTGGAATCCAGACTACGCTCCCTGACTGCTTTGCTAGCTGGCTGGTCGTGTGGGAGACAACAGCACAACTCTCATTCTGACACAAAGGGGTTGCCCATTATATGTCAGATGTTTTGTCTCAGTGCCAAACATGGAACAAGTACAACACTTCACCATGTACCACAAAATCGTCAATGCTACAACAAACATTGAACTGGTATGTCCAAACCCAACTCACCAGACCAGTGTCTCCTCTTCCAGCTTCTCAAGTGGAACAACCTGCACAGTACAACTGCCCTGCTCAGCCCACAGCCCCAGCACCTCCTCACTGGTCTCCCTCATCTTTCTCACTGGGCGAAAAAGTGCTAATGCCATGCAAGGGACATGCTCCAAATCAGATATGTTGGAGATCTGCCAACATGGGATGCGATGTGAGTGGGAGTAACAAAAGCATTCTTGGAGAAGCAATCGCAAGGAGCAGGGCAGACTTTGCCCATAGTCTGAAGGCCTCAGCTAGTGTGTTCCACATGAAGCCCATACAAACTCAACAGAAAGCATCGCCAACCAACCTTGTTGACGAGGCCCATACGAAATGCTTCTTCGGCGCTGTACAGTCGGCACATGAACCAAATTTCACGCGCCCTTTTCTGCCCTGCAAATGTCATACTCCTCAATCAGCACACGAGGCAGCACACTTTCATTCTGGCATCCACCCAATACTTGCTGATCTGAACCAATGCCAAGCTCTTCCAAACAAAGCTGAGCACAGTACAAATGCAAATGGGCATATTGCAGCAATGGTGGCAGGGTAATCCCATACCCATGGCCTGCCACAGATGTCCGGCAGAGCATTGTCCCACAGTAAATGAAATCATAGGGTAGTTACCATACAAGACAGCCCATAAGGAAAGGACAAGGCAGACTTGGCCACAGAGCCAACACCGTGCAGCAGAGAGGGAATGAACACGTATGCTTACACAGCCATAGTGGTGCGATCTGTATCCACTGCATTATCACATGGAAACCAGCTTTGACTAAATCAGTTGTCACGTGACAAAGTGCTGTTTATGCACCTAGGTGAAGGTGATGATGACACTGATCCCCTGATGATGTGCTTGTTCCTACGGTGTGCAGAATTCCGCCCTGTCACCGGGAACAGCAGGAGTAGCACGGCAACAACTGCCCTCCGATGGTGCATGCAACCCATCCCAGATCAAAAAAAGCTGCACTGCCAATCTGCAGATATCTGTTTCTGTGAATATCCCTGCATGGACATTGGCTTACAACCAGACATTCACATCACAACACATGATACAAGATGGCATCTAAAAAAACAAGACATTGGCCCACTTACCTACAAGGCGAATCATCTGTGCCACGCCATAACCAGCATCAAAACTGCCCACCCTTGGCCCAGTTTGGCCAAATACACCATTGTCTGCCGATATCTGCATTCCACCAGCCGGGCTATCTAACATCAGCAGCCATCTTGCTCATGCAGCACATTTCTGTTCACAACTCTGTAGCACTCCAGGACAAATACCTGCTAGACATCTGACAGATGAAGCTAAAGCAGTGCTAGCTGGAAGGCTTGGGCCGATGCGATCTTGGATCTTCATATTATCCAGCTTTGTTGTTGCAGTGAGGAAAATTGTTCTCTGTGTATACCAGACAGGCCCCATTCAATGGGACCCATATATCTGTTGGTGGGGCCTTGTCGGTGCTCTCTGGTTTCTCGCCAACCTGGACTATCTGCAGTGCAGGAGGTCACAACACCTGGCACCCTGGTTGTTGGATTTGGACCTATACCACTTTGTGGAGCGATCAGTGTGGATAAACTCATTCCTTTTGACACCACATACACGTACCGAAAGTGCTCTGACATCGCTGAGCAAACAGCTTTACTTAACTGTGCCGAACTGACACTGCCTGCTTTCTACACCAAGCAATATGACAAATTCACAGGCAGCTTGCTTCGCTCATGCATCAAAGAGAACAACAGTGACTAGGCATGTCCTGGCCTCAACGTTCTGTGCCAGTCTTGTCAATATCAACAAATGTGGTCATCCAACTGGTTTCTGAGGGGAAGGCTGTCAGCACAGAGCTCAGCCAAGCGCACACAACGGTACTATACCATCCTTATCGTACCGTCATATCACACATCATGTGTAGAATGTGGCCTCCACCTACGGCATAGCCAGCAACCATGGCAATGACAGGCTTGGGAAGGTGGCGAATTTGTTGCTACAGTCAGAGCCAGAAAACACAGTGTAAGGATGTCAGCAGCACATCAGGAAAACATGCAGGGCCATTCTTCTGCCTACAAAGACCAATGCAGATGCATTCGAAACAGTTCAGCCCCTCCAGGTACAATTGCTATTCCAATACCCTGGCTACAATGCGCACAATGCTTCACCAATGTCAACAGCAGCATATTTGCAATGTACTTCTTTTTCCTCTTGAAGAATAAAGAGGCCACAAAATGGTAATGCTATGGGAGATTCCTTCCATCATCATACCTGCAAGTCCAGCACATTCAAACGAGGGACCCCATCTGCTCCAGCGTAACCCCCGATCTGTCGAACGCTCTGGTCACCTCCGCTGCAGAAAGCCATGGTACCAGCACCTGCCAGCGGACAGCAGCCAATGACTTTGCTCTCCACTTACGAATCAGAAACGTACAAATGCAAACACACTCGCCAAACTTGACAATGCAGCCACTTGTGCACCTCCAAGGCATGGATCAGCATGGGATAAGGGCAAATGGGAGTTGCTTTAAGCTCAAAGGGGCCAAAAAAAGGCTTGTAGCAGCGCAATGTCAGTCCTCTTTCTCAATTATGCAGTAACAACGCACTTGTATTACTTGTATTACTTGTATTACTTATGTTGCTTGTATTACTTGTATTACTTGTATTACTTGCATTAGTATATTTCACGATATGGAAACATGCCTCACCTTCCTTGGTTAAAGTGAGGGTGCACATGGTATGAAAATTTTCCCTTTTGTCTTTTTCTTTAACCGTGATATCTTCTTTGCTATACTACCTATGTAGTATGACCTTTCCTTTCCTTCGCAGCCAGCCACTGTAGAAATTGTAATTGCATTTGCTGTACAAGACAAACTACAGATCTTGCCCTAAATTCAGTGGTCCAACAGTATGATCACAATGTTTGGTCCCTTCTCCAACTCTGCTGCATCCCAAAAGAACGAACAACCAAGAAAGAAGCCTGAACCTCGAAGACGGGAAACTGGTGTAAGCATCCAGGGATGGTGTCACCATGTTGTCTCAACTGGTAATGTAGTGCAATGATGCACATTATGGGGAAAAATATTGGCAGAAAATGCCCATCATTAGGCCAATTTCACATAACGGCATGCACTCATTGCAAATCTTCAGACAACAGATAACTTGATGCAATGGATGTGTTTCTGAGCGACACTGCAGCACACTGGGAATGTCCCTCCACCTGCAGGACAAGTGCATCACAAGGGACGAATACTGATATGTTAAACATGCAGTTTGACCAGCACGCAAGCAACCATACCCGTCAGGATCACCACACCAATGTCGGGGTCCTCTCGTGCATCCGTAAAGCACTTCGACATCTCAGTCACTGCAAGATCGTTACATCAGTTTCAGACTTTCAGAACTTCATTTCTTTGGGGAGCTCAACTTTGCAAGCACAACAATCAATACAAAATTATGACAGATTCAGATGCAGATTCATCTTGCAGGATTTTTTCCTTAAGCAAAATGTTAGTCAAGACAGGCACTTGTGCACTTGATTACTTGTTTTGCTATTTCCCAAGGATACTGAAGGCGACAAAATGCAGCAAGTCTTGAAAAAGCTCACCTGTTCGAGGAGTAAATGCGTTTCTCTTATGAGGTCGGTTGATGGTAATCTGCACCATCAGTCTCAGTTACAAATCGTTGAAGATTTCCAAAAACTTTGCATCGGTAGAACTGATAGGACTGACATACACAATAATGGAATTTTCGAGTTCCATTTTGCAAGCACCATTGGGTCTGATTGTTGCTGTGGGGGCTGGTCAGAAGCTTTGCACTTCAATATTGTCCAAACAACTAGCCATCTCTGTGCAGACGAAATCCAGGCCACAGAGTGCGCCCCTGGCAATCGTCAGGATTGTGTTGGACCTCGTGCTGCAATAAACAGCACAAGGTTACCAAAAAAATAGGGTGCACAATGAGGGATTTTGTTCATTCATCAAACAACCATTTGCTAATTATGACAAACATATTCTTGGAACTTCCTGACCCAAAGTCCATGAGCCATACTATTCATGGCCACCACGCCTTTGCAATTCTTTGCACTTTACTGGCTGCATGATGAACAGTCACAAATTGAGGTTGACCAGCCAAAAGAGCCAGGCAAAAGAGTGCTCCCTCTCGGGGCCACCACTGGAGCCTTCAGCGATCGCGGCCTTTCTTCTCAGACTGCTGCCCCATTGCAAAGGCAAACGCGCCCCACAGCTGACAACCCCCCTTTCGGTCCCCATAACCTCCAATCCTCCATCAGCGGCCCAAGATCCCCACGACCCTCCTTCTGCACCAGCCTTTCACAGCGTGGAAAAGAGTCTCGCGCACACTTGCTTAGGAGGTGATGGCCTTTCGTATGACCTACTTCTTTTTCTCATAGTGTTAGATCTTGCCCTCCATCAACCCCACCACTCGCATCGCACCCCCCTGGATACTGTCCATCCTGCCTTTGAGAATTTTCGTTTTTTCAAACTTTCGCATTCCCCAATTTTCGCTTCTGCAAAATTTTTGCTTTCCCAGACTTTCTGTCCGCGCCGAGGCGCCAACCTTCGCGATGGCCTCCCCAGCGGCCTTGTGGTAAATGACGTCGTCCAGCGCCTCCCCGTGCACCGCGTCTATCCGCCGCCAATTGGCGGGCTCGCGCGACACCTCCCCGTGCACCCGAGCGTAGCTCGAGGGCCCCGCGGACGCCGACGCGTAGCTCTTGGATGCCATCGGGCCACGAGCGCCGCTGGCAGACACGGCGACCGGAGCCAGTGATGCGTCATCTGCCGAGGGGGCTTCGGCATATGAGGATGCCGCGAAATGGCCAGCGAGGGCGCGGAGGCGGCCGTGGGCACGGGCGGCCGGCGGTGTCGGCGCCCTGGGATCGGCAGGTGGGGCTTCCGCCATATCCTTGCCGCGGGCCGCGCACGCGGGTGTGGCCGTGGCGGTGGTTGGGTTTCGGTGTGGGTCGTGCGTGGAGGAAATAGTATTACTGCCTGCACCAAATCGGTGACTGCTTGCACCAAATCACGTGAACACTATGTCCTAACCTCAGTTTTAGGGTTAGGTTTAGTTTTAGGGTGAGTTTTAGGGTTAGAGTTGGTTTTAAGGCAGGTTTAGGGTTTAGGTTTTGTGTTAGGTAAGTTTTGGAGGGAGTTGGTGCAAGCAGTCACCGATTTAGTGCAAAAAGTCACCGTTTTGGTGCAGCCAGTAATTGTATGTCTGCGTGGAGCGGGCATTTTGAGGGAGGACGTCATAAAAAAAAGTTGGATAAGGTAGAAAAAAACTGAAACGCGGCGGTATTTTTGACAGGGGCGGACATTTGAGGGAGGAAGTCACCAAAAAGTTGGCAAAAGCTAAAAGGACAACTGACAAGTGGGGGTACTTTCGAGACAATGTGCCCTTTCTGGGGTTCCTGTCTATTTCTATTCGTCAATCCCCTGAAATGAAGCTGTCTAAATGCTGGCGCGTGTACTGTGAGAAAGATGCTAACGAGTCTAAAATATGAAAAGTTTAAAGCAATACGACGTCTGACACCCTCTGGAAACTTGTTTCGCCATCCCTTCGGCAAAACCGGCCAGGGTGGAAAACGTCCTGTGCCGCATTTCTGCTTGCCAGGGGCTGCGGTTTGTGCCTCTCCTAAATGGAATAGAAGGAAGGGGGGACTGGTGTTCCCTTTTGTTGTTGCAGTGGGCCACATTTCCCTTTTAAGTGCTGCAAGTGTTTTCCGTTCCGGGTCTTGAGAAGTTGCAAGACATGCACGCATGTGCTCATTTGACACGGTTAAATTCATCGACTGTGGCGGCCTTGGACAATACCATAAAAGCTGTGGCATGGTGGCATGCATGACGACTGCTCAAATCTCTTCGATTACGAATTTGTGGGAATTTTCAGAGGAAAATAGCTATTTCACCTTGTACGGGTCCATGTTAAACAATCTGAAACTTGACGGTGGAGCGTTTGGACCTTGCGGGTGCTTGTGTCGCCACCAGGTACAGGCGCTGCTACTGGCCTTACTGCCACTGCACCTCATCGCCTCAATCATGAGCTAGAGAGGGCGCTGGGGAGGGTTCATGGTCCCTTGGGGCATCCGACCAAAACATGATGCCTCAGGAGAGAGAGCTTTTGCTGTGAAAAGCAGCCCAACGGCTCTGTACAAAAATCCATTGGCTGCTGTAACATTCTCATGGCATCATGTGGTGACCACACGAGATGGCTCTGGACAACACGCAGTGATGCTCTTCACACACTTGACCAATGGATCATGCACATTGTTTCAGGAGCCCGGATAAGTGCCATCACGGCCTGTCCTGCCCCAAAACTGATGCCTCACAAGAGTAGCATTTGTTGCAAAAAAGCTGCCTACCGCCTCCTGCAAACTCCCCTTGGCCACTGTGACGTTGCCATGCCACAACTTGATGACTCTAAGAATTGGATCGGATCAATGCACAATGATGTTTGCACAAATGTGATCAATGGAAGGCCTGTCCTGCTCCAAAATTGGAGGGAGGCTAATCGATACAAGAAAGAGTATATATATAGTTCATAGGCTCATACAAATCTCCATTGGCTGTTGTCACATTCTTCTGACTCCGTGTCCCTCTCTGCAGTTTCCAATAGGCAAAACCCCATGCAGACATACCAGCAAAGCTGGAGGATGCCCTTTGAACAGCATTGCTTGTGTTGAAGACCTTATCCCCGCCTTGGATCAGTTTTGCCTTCACAAGAAACTACTGTACGTCTCAGGATGGAGGCTAGACTGCAATACCAAATGACTTCCTTGAATTGTGCTTGCATTTGCAGAAAATTGGCTGCTAGTCCCAAGAAGGAGTGTGCCAGTCTCAACAAGTGCGTGTACAGGGAACAAGACAACCCACTTGAGTCAGAAGGACCCCCATAACCATTCATTTCCTCCCCCTTAGTTCCTTTTTCTGCAGTGTTGAAAGACTCCAATCGCATCACGGACGGCTTTCCAGCTCGCAGGGGGTGGCAATGGCCACAAGTCGTCGCCAGTCAGGCAGTTCCGGGACAGCATGCACAGTTCCCTTCTCATGGATCACATCCGCACTTTCCCTCAAGCCGAAAGCGAGCACCGGAGAAGCCAGCATGAGGCCAGATGCAGCCACCACACTGATCACGGCCTCCCGTCGCGACACATCCACCTGAAACCAATCCACAGACAAGGTGATGGTGGAGGACCAGAACTGGGGCTTCAACAGCACACACGCAACGGCAATCCGATTCCCCACATCGGGAACACCCGTTGCGTTTCAACGAAGGATGTATGTAGAAGTGGAGAACAAGTGTTGGAAACGTGTATTTTCGGGGTTGTGCGGGCTGTCTGCGGAGTTTGCAAACCCTTGGGCGTGCAGATGACATGCGTACACACAGCGAACGATGCCGCGGCGCCTTTTGCCGACAATCAGCGAAGCGTGGAAGCAATCTTGTAGCATCGGTACACCTCCAGGGATGGAATCTGCAAGCCGCACTGCCTGCTCACCCCCCGGGCTCTCGCAGCGCACTGACTCCTCGGCTGTTCGACGGGCCTGTGCAGGGCCACACGCGACAACAACCCATGCAGACAAAACAGCAAACATTGCAACAAAACAATGCAACCAGACAGACCATTCAGACAAGCCGGCAAGCATTGCAGCATAACAACATAAACAGGCAAACCATGCAGACAAAAACGCAAACATCGCAACGAAACAGTGCAAGCAGACGCTCCAAACAATTGCGCCAACAGAATGCGTCACTGCGGGCGTCAATCGTCGGGCCGACGACCCGGGACTACCGGCGCTCCCCGCCGCGCCATACGCACCTCCCGGCTGGACAGACGCTCCGCAGCGCCGGGGCAGGCAAGGCCCCGGCCTTCAGGGTGGTGGACATGGCGCCCTGTCCCCAAGCGAGCAGGCCGCGCGTGCTGGTGGGGAATGGAGGGGTGTCGGAAGTGGTGGCCGTGGGATGGCGTCCACGGATCTTGCATTAGACGAAGTGACGTCCACTGATTGTGTGGTCATTCTTGGTGTGCACATTATGTCATTATTGCCGGATGCACTCCGGCTGAAGCGTTACGTAAAACTGGTAAAGTCATCTCAAAAAAAGTTAATAAACGGGCCTGAACAACCTGGAAGATATTTTATGCTGAACATGCTGATTCATTTTCTTACACGCAAGAATGCATCCATGGTATGGTACGCTGGGTGGACTCCGGGTGTCTTTGTGGTTTTGTTCTTCAGGACCTCTACGAAAACCCAAAGGCAGCGCGGAAACACCTCACCAGCGCGGACATCATGAACAAGTGGGGCAAGTTCGTATCGGCGGGAATCATTCAGGTGAAGTGGAGTGTGCCTTGGGGGCGGCAGTCGATGCACAATGGCAGGTTGCTGATCGCTGTAAGCGAAAATGGGCAGGGCAAAATAAATTCAGCCGCCAACTGGAAGTCCGTGAACAGGAAATGCGCATCACCTAATTACATTGTCTCCAATTAGAGACAAGGTGGCTGAAACGACAGAGCAAGAAATGTGAGTATTTGGCAGAGGGATATTCACGAGCAGGCTGAACTCGTGCTGACCAGTGCTTAAATAGCCAATGTATCGGCACTATATATTGCATATATGCGTCGCAAACGAATGACCTGTCAAAGCATGCTATTTAACGCGCCACTCATCACGGTGTTGAAATGTAGGGGGGCGGCAAAGCGCTAATGCCACTTTCGCGACGCTCGGTTTGATTACACCAGCGGGGTCGCCGTGGCCCGCAGCATCGATACGAGACAGCAGACAAGACAAAGTGGAAAAACACAGAAATTGCAAGTTGCATGTATTTCAAGTGCGGCATCTATACAGATGCTGCATTCGGCCGCTGGGTCGCACGCTAAGAACACCGAATTGTGCTCTTTAGTAATGCCATTGACATTCGCCCATGGATTCCAGAAATTTCGGGAAATTACCTTTAAAGGCAATATGCTGAATGACAACTATTCGAAACCGTTTTTTTTCGGCAGCTCTGGTGTTGATGTTTGACTGGAGTGAGGGTGTCAATGTGCTGTGTGGGCTGGCCGGTGCTCTATCTTTTAAGCGACGGTGCCGGAACATCGCCAGCAGGGTGGTTGATCGCACGCGGCCCTGGCGGCGGCCACCGCTTTTGGTAACATGTCATTTTGGTGCGTATCGCACAACCATTTGACGATCATTGGGGGAGAAATGAAACGATGCGCGCCACCTCCCTAGGAAGCGTGAGATCTGTGTGCAGAACAGCCCACAAACGTGTCCTACTGGTTGTCATCGCAACACCGTATTTGGCTGACGAGGTGCCCCCAACAATTTACACACAATGTGGAGTTCGCTCAGCGGAAGTTCCGAAACAAAGAATGCCAGGCTGCCCCATGGAGGGTATTCCGCTACCCTATGCCACGCAAGCGGCATCCAGACCGCTGAGCGAGCCACTTTCCATGAACTGAAACTCCGGTCTCTCGATCTTCTATGCCGCCGCATCGATATGCTCAATTGCGATGCCCCAACCCGAGTACTGTGCTCCAGTTCTCTCGCGCCTCCAAGGAGCGACACATAGACCTCTGCCCCGCGATTCAAACGGAGGACACATCTGGCGTGTGGACATTCCTCAGCAGGCGGAACGCCGGGCCGTACTGTAGTCCAGCCTCATGCAGCTGCTTGTAAATCTGTACTGTGTCCCTGTGGCGCCGGGCAATTGGGCAATCATGGCATGGCCGCTCGAGAGCGCACGCATTTGCAGCCCATGACAATGTAAAGGTCTTGCGACTAATCCCGGCAACGGCGGCGCATTTACCAAATGGCGCTGCGCGGGCAGAGGCCCCAAGGGATCTGTTCAAACTGGCCGAAACGGGCCTAACGCAATTCTTCCCAAAACAGGGGGCAACTTCCGAGACTTGTGCGATGAGCGTTTTGTAGGGTACACCTGTGTGCGGTACCTACATCCTCGTTTCATGGCATTTGTCACTTGGCAAATCAAAAGCCCTTGCACAAGCTGTCAGTGTTGTGAAATGTGAGGTACGCGGCGTGCGCACGGCATAGGACGTGGTCTTTGAGGCGGGGGTTGTTGCCCAGGAAAAGAGAGCATTAATTTTGCAACGGATAATGATGGCACATTGTCTTGGCGGATAATACCTTGGAACTCGGGCAGATGCGCGCTGCGCGTCTATCGTCCGCTCGGACATGCATTTCTGGTTGTGCTCCAATCGGCGTACCTCCGCCTGGGCGCCACACAAACGAATATTCTGGTGCGAGCACGTGACTGCCGCCGGCAACAAGTTTCATGACTTGGGAGGGTGGCCAGAACAATTTTTACTGGACCTCGTGCGCCACGCGTGTCCTATATCGGGTCTCTTTTGGATTACACAAATTTGGATTGCAATTTGGGTTGCAATCATCCAATGCATCAATGCTCAATCAGGCATCATACAGCACACGTCTTTCTACGGCCCAGAAGCCGAAGGCATTCTGGTTTCCTTGCAAATACCCTGATGTCCAGAGGCTGTCCAGTTGCCCAAGTGCGGTGCAGGCTCCATTGAGCTGAGCTGGCAAAAACGCTTTCAGCAAATTGGCGTAGCACAGTGTGTATCTACTGGTAATTACTAATTCTTGGGCAACTTATTCACATGTAATAATGCTGGTGTTTTAACATTTGCCAGCGTCTGAACAGCGTGTCACGAGCGCATCAAGGCAAAAGCGGGTCAAATCGTGTGACCCCAGTGGCCTCGTTTACAGTGAAAGATGAAAACACAAACCCGGCGGGATCACATGAGTATTTCCAATTTCACACGGTCTGCAGCACAATACGCGATATCAGAGCTTATAACTGTTCATAAATGAAGTGCAGTGCATAAAGAGGGCACATTTGACTGGCAAAGTTTCTTCATTTACTCATTCTCAGTGCGTAGCCATCGTGTTCTCTTGCCCAGTGTTGGCCAGTGATCTTGCAACTTGATGAACGTTACCTCATACAGGGACTTCAACAGCTGCTGAAATGCATGGGTGTCGTCCCCGAACACAATGTTCGCTGTATTGGGGTCTTCCTCGATTGCCTTCATTTTCACGGGGTCGTTCTTGAGGGCTTCCCTGAATGCATTTGGGTCCTTGGCGGTGCCGTTCTCGTTAAGGGCGTACGGGTCTTGTGCCATGCCGCAAATTCTGGCGCTTCTTCCCCGGCACCCTGCCGCACAACATGGTCAAGTGACTTTAGACGTCACTTGAACACGATTTTTCAAGCGACGCCACGAGAAGACTCTTTCACAGGGTGGTTTGGAAATCTCTTTGGAATTGCGAATGCCAAGGGGAACGATCACTCAATAGAAAAGCACTGAATATTAGTGCAAGCAACTTCAGGACGTTGTCTTTATCGTTCATAAGCGCATCTGTTGCTGTCAAAGTTGATCCACCAACCCATGGGTCAACTAAGAGGAAGCCATCTGCGGCGCTACGCTGGCACCCTCTGTCCACGCCAACTGCGTTTTCCTATGCGGCAACCCTTGTGAAAGTCGCCTGTTGTTGCAAGAACTGGACGTGCTGTAGTGAGCAAAGGCGACCGTGTTGTGCACAGGACCTGCTGTCGTGCCTCAAGTGGCGATTGAGATTCCGCCTGTCGTCTGGCTCTCAATTTACGTTGCTTCAAACAAGCCGCTCACGGATTGGTATGCTTCTCTTGGGGGCGGAGGAGTTTGGGACAAAGGCGGGCACAAAGACGGGGCACAGCCCTGCGGGAAGCGCCAATGCAACAGCGCCGGATTGCGCAATGAATTCTGTGGGGATATTTGCCGGAACGCCGATCGTCAGTCACTCAGTACGCATCCTCCGTCAGCTTCAGTGATCAGTAGTTGCTACCTGGTAGAGGTCCACTTTGAATTCAGTTGTCTGCTAGGGCAAGGCGCACCAACTCACATGACACTGGTATAAATTTGTCAGTGAGTCACATTTTCGAAAATATTCGATTAGCGTTTCGCCGCGCAGGTTGATGAAAAGCGTGTATTATTTACGCACCCTGAGCCGAAATTGGCCCGTACCCTAAATCGCGTGTTGGAGCTAATTTCAGTTAGGCAACTATGGAGCTTTTATCAGGTAGCTACCTGATACTAGCTCCATAGCTATGTACAGCTCCGCCATCAATGTGGCCCCGACTGGTGATGCGATGTGGTTGCCTGATGGACCCAATTGGAACCTGTGCGCGTGGACCCATGACCAGTCCAGCAACTTGCAAAGATTGGAAACTGAGCAGGCTGGACAGCGCAGAACCGCAAGAACAGTAGTCAGACAGGGCAGACAATATAAAGACAGCAGGGACAGATGGGCCGTCAGAATTGTACCACGGTCTTTGGAAATATTCCGAAAGGTGCAGCATTCTGAAATCCACTCATTTTCAAATTGTGTGAGTGTAAGGGAATGTAATCGTGAGGACGGGGCGAACATTAGTGACATGCTGATTCGCTTGTCATGACCTGCATGCAAGGGCTTGGATTTAGCATTTACCATCGACAAGCTGGAGTCAAGGCAATTCAGAGCTTGCAGTTGTTGAGCTTACCGACGTGTCGGCCACAACGAAGAACTTGCTTTGTGCGTGTTTTCGGCTTTCTGTTTGGGCGGCCTGATCAATGCGCCATTTGAAGCTGTGCCTCGCAGAATCAGTTAGAATTCATATGAGCAGTTTGGGATGACAGTGCGGCTGGAAAGACAGACTTCACCGCTTTCTGCCTGCAAACTGCAAGCGGCTAAAGATTCTTGCTTGTCAGCTCTGCGATTGCAGACAAGCAGGTGGCACCAATGTGTTGCAGATTTCCACCACTGGTTGTAGTTTTTTTTTGCTCCTACTTTAGCCTAATATAGTAGGCCAAGAAACTCAATATATAGTTCAGTTGGCCTATTGTGGGAATATATTTCCACCACGGCCAACAAAACATATGCCCACCGTTTTGTCACATCCTCCATCACTCTTGTCCTATTCTCCATCACTGTCAGTGGCTGTCAATGACGAGTTGCACTACTACGGTTCAACGTTAATGCGACAAACCTAGCACGATAGCTTTAGGAGTAGCACTGGTGCATGCCAGCTCCAGGAGTTGCGCCGCAACTGTTGAACCTAATTGCGATAACCTATAGGCTATCGTAGTGGTATTCCTAAACTAACTTGTCGTTGGCTACTGCTATTGACAGTTTTAGGAATAGTAAGCCATGGTAGTGGCTTTGACGATTTTAGGAATAGGTAGCGTATATGGAATTTGGGGAATAGCAAATGGAGTTTTAGGAATAGCTGTTGTTAATTTTAGGAATAGATATCGTTAATGGGACTTGACAATTTTAGGAATGGGAAGTTTTGGAAGCACCAGTGCTAGCACTGGGTGCATTTCTGGCACCCACCAGTCACTGACCCAGCCCCCGGCCTTATGGAGGCTGGGCCAGATCCAGCTGAGGCGACGGAGCCCGCGCTGCGCTGTTTTGAGGCGCGGGGCGAGACGCTCTTCGCGCTGGTCACGTGGCGGGGGAGGGGATTCGACGCGGAGGTCACCGACGGCAGGGACGCGTGGCGGGTTGCCGACTGCGGCTGCCCCCGGGGATACCAACACGGCGAGGAGGTGCGGAAAAATCATTCGAGTGCATTGAATGCAGAAGGAACAAATTTGAGAAATTTGATGAAAGCAGAAGAAATTTTGAACTACAGAAGAAGAGTTTTCGCTGGCTTGCGCTCGAAGTTCGAGACTCGAAATACGCAGTGCCTCACTCCCTTCCCCTTCCTGCGGCCCCCGACATTGCCCTGGAAAACAGATAACAACCAAGACCGGAGTGTGCTCTGAAAGCTTCACTCACGGCCAAGCCTTGCTGGCAAAACGAAACCTCGCTCATGGCCAAGAGCTCGCTGACAATCAGGTCACGCGACGCCTGCATGCTGTGAGGGGATGAACCGAAACAGCAGGGTTTCTGCCTGGATTGTCCCCCTGATGCAACAAGGTGATGATTGTGGATACAAAAATACGCACCCAGGAATGAGGTCCCCATTCCATTGCACGTTCCTCCGTCGATTTGGGATACAACCCACACTGCAAGTGGATGTCTCCAACTGCTGGAGGAACACCATGCAGTGCAGAGAATCGTGTGTGGCACGAACAAATGCACTCATAAGGCCCCATGTGAGCAGGTGTGGGTGGAGAAGGCACAACAAGCCCTCTTGGGGAAGGAGCCGCCTCTGAAATTTGAATTCTCTGTGGGAAAGAGAGATGAGGGGAGGCTGCTGGATCTGAAGTGGATGTGGCCTTTTGAATGGGCCCCAGAGGAGTGGACCACTGCGCAGGGGCAGTGCACACTGGAGACAACGGAATCGCAGGCGGTCATCAGGTCCATGCTGGCACGGTCATGTTCATCAATCGAACTGCTGATGGCAGCATTGGCCAGGGAAAGGAAGGAACTTGGTGACGTAATAGAGCAGCTGCACTGGGCACAAGCAGCACCCCAGAAGCAGTTGGAGTCGATGCAGAAACACGAGGTAAATTGCACATAACTGCGGTGTGACTGTGCCAATATTGCAATGTATGAATTATGTACAATTTACAATGGTTTTGTTGAATTGTATGATGTGCAGGATGAGATGTACAGAAAGATCGCTGCCCTGCTGCGCATTGCCAAGGTGCAGACGCGTCGCGATCCAGAGGCTGGGGCTCACAGCCCTGATCCATTTGAAGCAGAAACAGAGACCACAGACATGGAAAGCGAAGGGGACGAGGGTGGGATCTTCACACAGAGTCAGGCCACTCAACTGAAGGCAGAGAGCCTGACCCACGGCATTGCCTGCAGTCCTGGATTGACAAATCGCAGCCAGGTCCAAGAGGTGCCGAACACTGTCAAGCACACACAGGTGAGGCGCTCAGTGTAGTGCACCGTTCTGCTTGTGACCATCTTTAAGCAGAACAGAGACTAGTCCTACAATGGTGGATTGCTGCCGGTAGGGGCTCAGATTTTGTGAGAGCTGCAGTGTGTGTGATTGTCTTTGAAACAATGCAGAAACATGTCATACTATGGACACCACTGTCACACCGGTCATACTATGTGAGACTCTTGCTATGTCACAGGGACTTTTGTGCCTCATGTGCTTTGTGTGCTCTTGTGCTGTGAGGGCTGGGTTGTTCTTGATTGCGGAGCATTGCGTGGTCCTTGCGGACCAATAGAAAACTATGTTGTCTGATGATTGTGCCGTTACCAGTGGAATAGGAACTTTCATGCTGTAAAAGATAGTGCAGAAGTGTCTCAGAGCAACAAGATCGGCACATAATGCCAGGCTGTTCTTGTTGTATTTGGCGACTCATTACAGCACAATCTGCATGTATCACTGTAGGTATTGTTGTATCTATGTGTTTCAGAGTCTGTGTATCACACCTCTTCAACTGAAACGAGGGAAAGGGCTGGACTTGCTTTGTGCAGCACATAACTGAAAACTGTACATTTACTAAACTCCCAGCTGCAGCACCAGAGTGCTGCTGGTGTTGTCGATCATTTTAATACAGCTTTCAACAGTGACAAAGTACAGACCTGCACCCTTTTATCAGTGTCCAAATAACTACCTCTAATTTATGAGTCCCAGTGCCAAATACTATTTTGGATTGAAAAGAGTTTCTAGTGCATCTTCAATCAAGCACAGGCAGCACAAAAGTTGTATTGTCATCACAGAAGACATCCAAAATGTGGTGCAGCATTGTTGCTCAATCCCGCAATCCTGTTCATTCTATGGCTTAACCCAACCACTGCGCTGCCCACTTGAAGTACTGTTTTCGACCAGTTCAGCACTATTATTAAGGTATCAGGTAAGGGGTCTGTGCTACAATGGCTCATCCATAACGTGCCTTCCATGCCAGAAATCGTTGCAGGTCGAAGATTCTGTCATGATAGAAGGTAGCCAGATGGTGCCCAAGGGAAGTCAACTCAGCGAAGTCTCCGAAGTGTGCCGTGAACCAAAGGCGGCTGATGCAAAACCAGGAACTCCCAATAAAGGCATGAATCTGGATCAGCCCTCTGGACTGGATGCCATAATGGATGCAGAGACACAGCCCTTGGAGGACGATTGCAAAGACAAAGTGGCGAGCCTCTCTGCCTATGATGGCATAGATCTGGCTTTGAAGTTGTTGCCACAGGAAGAGTATACAAGGACAGAGAGAAAAGTGAAACCGAGGGCACGTCCAGGAAGAAGGAAGAAGTGAGAGACAGGTATGGATCCTGAGGGAGCTGGAAATGAACAGCAGCTGTTGCTGCCCAGTATGTCTGCTTTGAGTCAACGCCCACTTCACCTTGCACAGAAATTTGTTTTGGAGCATTGAATTGGATTGCCTTGTGAGGGGCAACAAACGAATACATTTTGAGCCAGGGAGGGGATGAATCTGATCGCCTGAATATTCGTAATGGCATCGTGAAAAAACTTACAGTCAAGGAAGCAATAAGCACCGGCTGACGAAGGTTGCAGCAAGGCCATGGAGATCGCCAGTGTCAGGAATAGGCTGCGTCCTGAAGTTGTTTGTTGTCGATTAATGTTGATTTCATTGTTATTGCCCAAACGTGGCATCAGTATTTTGTATTGGGCTCTTCTGATAACAGCTTGAAATGAAGGTTGGTGGGATCAGGGATGACACAGTCGCTCTTAGAAGCTCATTCCCCGTGTTGCCGCAGCAGCGTCTTCAACTGATGGGCATGATGCAGCGCCCTTTTGTTGCTGTGGCGCCCACGTTGTGCGTAGCAGGCCCTGTGACTTATATCCAATATGTCCGCAGTCCAAGGGATGCACAGCCTGTCTGTTCATCATTTGCAGCCCGTTTTGCGAAAGAGCGTTTCTTCCAAAACATGGTGAACCTAGCCTTTCAGACATAAAACACAAAATTGAGAGGTAGAAAGGTTAAAAAATAACACCTACAGCTGCCTTTAAAACAACGGAATGAGCTGCCAACACGCAAGAAAAAGCTGCAAACACGCAAAACAAAATTTCTTTGGTAATGGGCCGTGGTTGCCCCAGAATGGGCTGAAACAAATATGACAGGCAGCAGCAACCAGGAACATGCAGTGGCCGGACAGCCTCTCCTGGACGGCAGGGTCAGTGAGGCTGTCCTCCGCACACTGCAGGAAGTGCGGCAATCGTCGTCGCCTCGTGGCAACGGCCAGGCCCCGTGCGCCACAGCGCCTCCCTCCCCATGTATCTCATTGAAAGGGCACAACTGGTCATCAAAAGCAGGTACGGCCGCTCCTCACGCCTCTTCATCAGGTACAGTCCTCACGGTGCATTGTCAAGGCCGTTGTCATTGCCAAGGCATGTCGTCTGGTCGCCTCCAAGGCTATGGCACGTCATCTGGTCATTTTAAAAGCTGCGGTGCGTCTTCAAAATGGCGCATCACGTTGTGTAATCTTCCGGCACATCTCCACAGAGGCAGGTCATCGTCAGCAATCATCCGGCACATCCCCACAGGTTCATCTCGTCAGTTCCAATCACGCCTGGACATCACACGTCTTGTCACGCCAACGTTCATCTATTATAGATACAAATACTGTACTGGTAAAGATTCAACGACTGCAATTAGACCATGCAGATGTGTCGATGAAAAAGTACCAATCTCCGCAGGGGTACTTCACAAAACGCCACAGAGGCGGTGTGTGGCTATTTGGCGCATGGCATACTGACGGGCTTGCGAGGGAGGGCACTCCGTTCACCAGCGCCACTGGCGGATAGCCCTCACTCAAGGGCAGCTGCGCTGCACCAGCACTTGCTGAAAAAGTCGGCTGTTCACCACTGCGCTCTCTCCGACATTCCGAAATCAATGGACAGGGCATGAGCGGGGTGGAGATTCCGCAACATGACCAATCTGAATAGGGCTGCCGGAGGTCGTGCTCATGCACAAGAGATATTCTGCAATGGAAGCCGCTTGGCGTCGTCTTGACCTCCCTCTACAGCGCTTTGCACTCTTGTGGCGTTGTAGCTAGTGCAGAGATCGTCCCTGAGGTTGGGGTAATGTACGCAATGAACTCAGCAGGTATGTTGCTTCGTGCTGGACCACAATAGTGTCTTTCCTCCTCTTGGGCAAAAATTGGATGGCGAAAAATATGCTGTCCCGTGCAGCTGGTGTGGAGATGGGCAGCCTACACATTTCTTTGCTGCTTCTTCAGGCGTGTTACAGCCGGCCGCCAGTGCTGCAGTACAGTCACGACACGCTGTCGTTCCTCAGCCAGCAGTTGGAAAACGTGAAAGGCTTGCAGCAACCAGCCAATACAACGGCACGAGAGCGGCAGAACTTCCACCAGCAAGTCGAAAAGGGATACAGGCTCGTGTCCAAGCACGCGAGCCCCTTCAGCACACAAGCTTTTTGCAGGGTCACCCACGTGCAAAGAATTGCCAATAACATCTGTGGATTTCTGGAGGCACAGGCTCAAGAATGGGGTGTGCCGTGTTCACCAGAGCTGGAAAGTACAGTGCCTTACGAATGCATCGAGGAGGACAGGAAGCACCTGCGCAAAAAGGCATCTTACATTCTCAAGGGCGTGGAGGATGGCATTGATGACGAGTTGCTTCTGGGGTGGAGGGCCATCAAACACACTCACGATGAGCAGATGAAAAACCCGCAAATCATTTCTGAAAGCTCGCTTGTGCTGGAGAGTCATACATTGTGACAATACACATATCACGCGAAAAGATCAGTGTGAGTGAGATTAGTGTGAGAGTGAGATCAGCAACACTGGTCTGGAATTCATGCCCAACATTGCCTTTAAGATGCAAGGGCAGTGTTTTGTCACGTTATGTGACAAATGTAATCAAAGGATTTGAAGGATCGGATGATGCGACCATTCGGGTGCGGAGGATCGTCTCCTGAGAATGCATGTTCTCCAAGGGCACACCAGCTCTGTGTATGCAGTGGCAGCCACTGAGGAATACCTCTTCTCTGGGTCTTGGAATGGAACTCTTCGAGAATGGGATAATGTGGAATAAGGTAACCATGGACCAGTACCAGCACTGGGATGGCTCACCCTGCTCTTTAACTTAATTCGTTTTCCCTGTTTAACTCGCTGTTCTTATAAATACAAAACACTGTACATGGCACATTAAAATCGCAGTGTGCTGATTGAAAATTATTGTTAAAGTATGTGTGCTAGAATAGAAATAGAAATCCAGTCAACTGCTGTTTATTTCATGTGCATTGTCCACAAAAATTGGGAGAAGCAAAATGTTGGTGTTTATTCAAAGTTTCTTAAGCCACCATTAAACAACTTTATGTCACGCGTACATCATAATTGTGCAATGCTGCCACCATTACAAAAGTATTGTCCAATACCTATTGCGAGCCGAGATCAGTCTCACGACTGGTGCCGCGCAGTCCCGCTGCTTTGCGCTTTTCTTGTTGCAGTTGAATGTGATTCGCCATCTTCAAGAGTCCCTGTACACAAGGCCACCCAAAGAGCACCACCGTACATTGCCTGCCCAGGCTATGAGAACAGGGTGATGTTATTTACATTTGAAGTCTATCCCCCCAGCATGACATGGATCGTGTCAGCAAATTAGAATTGATTTCTTCTGGCGCTGCTTCAGCCTCTGGGGGCCCCAGCAACAGCCTTGCAATGGAAGGGCGATGATGCTGTCAACGCATTCGAAAAGTTGTTCGTCCCCCTTGTGGTGATCACTGTTCGATGAGTTTGTGAACCTTCCACAAAGAACAACGGTGTTTTTGATAAATTTACAGCACTGTTAATTGACATGATTGGAACCAGATCACGGTTTTGACAACTAGAACTGGTACTTTGTAACAGCACACAATGAGGACACGAAGTACAGACAGTCACTTGGTGCAAGTGCTGGGAACAGTGCAGAATTTTCAGATGCATGATTTCGGCACATAGCATTGTTCGGGCGGAGGCAGAAACTGGAACAAAAAACCGGCATCTTCTGCAGCAAGTGCTATAGTACCATCATGATGCCATCGCTTTCCTGAGGCGCCATTTTGAAGAAACACAGCCCATTGATGGAAGCGCGCCACAACGTGATCCCCGGGTCGGGAATAACAGACCGCCAACACGATGCCTTTCCTGATGCTCTCCCCAAATGATGTGGAAGCTTTGGTTTGGGGTTTAGATATTGACAGTTTGCAACTTTTCTGCCGCATAGTTTGGTGCATGGGGGCAGATCTCGCCTTGGAACTATGGAGATGGCATACGGCTCGTGAATTGTGCCCCATAATGTTGGGAATGGATGTGGTGATCATTGAATTCTCAACGATCGTAATCAAGGTGAAAGTGTGGCGTTCGTCATATTGACAAATCGTATCAAGGGATTATTGCAGTGGAGTCCCTCGCTACCAGCCGTCACGCTCTGTCCGCAATTTTCAGAAAAGAATCGCATGAACATGGGGTGGCCTTCCCTGCGTTCCAAACTTTGACAATCCGCCATGCAGACACCGAGCATTGCATCAGCATGTCTCTTCGGGTGATCAACAGTTGTGACAGGGCAAATCGGTCAATCGCCGCTCCCCGTCGAAAAAATTGCTCTGGTGGCAATGCGTAGTTCCTGAACTAGCATTATCTCCTCCATCTGTATTGTCCGCGTCCAGGGAGGGCTTTTTGTGGCTATGCCTGTGGAATCCATCCGATCGCTAATGCGCTGGGGCTGCGGCTGCTCCGTGCTGCATAGCCGTTGGATCATGATACGCTTGTGTGCAACTCCTTTGATTACTCCTTGAACCTGGAAGGTGGCGTCAGCCACTAGTCTGCATGCAAGCTGTCCAAATGTGATCGCCATAAACGGCAAAACGTCTGCGATACGATTGTTCGATTGTTACGATTTCTGCTGACAAGGCTGTTGTCTCTGGCAATGTCCGGAATTCGCAGCTTATTCCAATAAAACCGTGCCCAGTTTCTCCTGATGCGCGAGAGTGCATCATAAGATGTATTGATGAGCGACGCCGACACTGGTGGGGCATGGCATCAAAGACATGATCAAAATATCTGCGCATCCTGATCTTACATCCTGAATGTCCCACATGGACCATCTCAAAAACGATTTCCACCGAATAACGTAATTTAAAGGGTTCAAACTATGGAGTGACTTTGACTGATATCACTGTTAGTGTATGCTCCCTTTGTCCCAAATGAAATGACCCAATTGTCTTCAGCACTGTCTGTTTCTCCATAAAATGACATCCGTTTTCCCTAAAACATTCCTTACAGAAAGGCACATGAGATAGAGTATGTCCCCTTAAATTTCAGATGAATCGGCTGAGTACAGCGTAGTTGGCGTCAGTTTTTATCCATGTCACTCAAACTCCAAAAAAAACGATAATCCACGGCCTCGGGGAAACCACGGCTCGTTGGCGCTGAGAACTTTGATGATTGATCAGCGGAGCGGTGTGAGTTGCTTGATCAGAGCTCACTTCTTTTCCGTCATACAGTGTCACATGTCGTGCAGCTATGCAGCATAGCCTATGCTGCAGCTTTCCCTAACAACCATGAACTGCATTCAAGCCATTGTTACGTTATTGTTACCCCAATATCATAATATCCTACAGAAATCAGCAACAGACAGTGTTGCCTGGGGCCGACAGGGCAGTTTGCGCCTGACAAGCGGGGCGGCCAAGCCGGGCATCCAATCAGTGTCGTTTTGCCAAAAACTTAGTGCCTATAGTAATTCACACACCATTAGCAAGTCCAAGCTACTAAAATTGACCTCTTCAGGTATCGCTCTAATTGTAACACGGGTACAGCGTTACAGTACAATGCTAATCTACAGCGCGAAATTCGATGCGATAATTCGATATTGTCGATATTGTTGGATATGCAATAATTCGATATGTTGTCCCCAAGCTGGGCGGTTTCTGGCATCCCTCGGCGTTGCGCCCTTTTGCGTCCCTTAAGGCAATGCCCGAGGTCGGGGGCGGCGGCGACGGACACAGGGCACCCACCTCCGCAAGCGAAGGGCATGGATGAAGGGGAGGATATGGACGCCATCCGGTCACACGCCGCCACGCCCGAGAACCAGGTCTTCGAGGCACAGATGGCCTTCGGGCAGATCTACGAAAGGCATTCAGACGTTCAGAAGGTGACTGCCTGGAGCGCTGGCTGTCATGGGAACCGCCTCCTTGTCATCCTGGTGCTGTGAAGTGTTGATTGGTGTTAAATGGGTGTCTGCACTGGGAGCGCATCAGGGAGCACTGCACTGAATGGAGCTTCGAAATGGCAAGTGCATGTGAAATGCAGTGAATTCCCGCCACTGAGCACTCGTTGATGCACTTCGTTAGTATGCAAACCACTTGATGTCAGCAGACGCTTTGGAAATGATCTTGTAATGCACGTCTGGATGGCAGGCAAACTGTGTTTACATTGTAATCTGGTGGTCCTTTGGTCCAAAATTATGATGCAGAGGATGGTCGATTGCAGTCTTGAAATGCATCATGGTCGATCAACGCATGCTGTTGATGAGTGTGTGGCGATTGCAGCGCGTTTGGCTAATTCGCCACGCTGAAAGCATGGCCAATGCTGCATTGGATGGTTCTGATATGAGGGACCCGCCATTATCAGAAGTGGGACGTGAACAGGTGTGTTGGCAGCCTGGTCTGCGCTCCCTCCCAACTTTCAGCTGCATGACTTCTCTGCATATACCTGTATGGTCTGGTATCAGTGCTGTGGCATCTGAGGAGCATTCACAATGTTTGCTAGGCTCTCGTCCTTCGACAAGACCTGGCAAACAAGCTCGCCAGTGTGGATCCTCGAGATGTCCTCTGGGTAGTCTCGCCACTTCGACGGGCAATTGAGACGTTCTTGGAGGCATGTCCATGGCAAGAGGAGCTCCAACAAAATTTGCTGTCTGTAGAAGTATCAAGGTAAATCGAGTCCTTGCAAGACAGTTTGGAATGTCAGTGCCATGTTGTCATTTTCCCTGAAAACATCGATCCCAAAGCCCACCTTGAAGACTCTTTTTGCTGTACACGTCGCTTACCTGTGCCAAAGTCAATATGAAAAGGCTGGTGCTGAGAATTGCAGCTTTGTCAAGATAAAATCCCAAGCACTGTGTACAAGCAAGACTTGGAATTGTACAGTCAGCACCAGCTTGTGCTCATGTGCTGCCCATAGGCGCGTGCACCAGTTCAAGCTGATGATGTTGTTCTGGAATGTTTTGCTGCTGCAGTGCTGTGGCAGAGAAAAGACAGGGGAAGAATGGGATGGGGAGCTCCGAGGCACAGCTCTGCAAAGACTACCCAGCTGTGAGTGGTCCCTGGTGCATGGCTGCAAGCGCTGCAGCTGGGGCTGGGGATGTGTAAATCCTTTGAGTGCATTTGTGCGTAAGTGACAGGATGTGGCCCTTGCACCTGCACGGCGATGTTCTGCAGAGTTTTGTACATAGATTGTCCGAAATACGATCGCCATAGATGCCAAATTCCAGGGCTTGGGTTTAACCAGCACTTCCGCAAAACCCAATCAATGCTGAGTAGCAGGCTCCCATGTTGTGTGGTGATATTGCTGGCTTACTGCTCTGCACTTGTTAGCCTCAAGGTCCAGCGTTGCAACAACAGCACGGTGTTAGGTTTCAGGTGTCAGACGTGTTTCAGTCCCTAGCACAAGGTGGTTTGCATGTTCATGTTCTTATTTGCACTCACCAATTGCTGCATTAGATGTGATAAAAGGGAGGGAATGACAAGCATATGAGAATAGAAAAGAGCATTGCTCTGCATACCTTCCATCCCAACTCCCTGCTCTAAGGTTTTCACCCTGGAAACGTGTGACAATGCTACCAACTAGTGCGTGTAGTTGTGACAGGTGCAAGACACAAGCAAACCAGATGCACCTAGTGTCAAGATGCTTTGGACATCTGCAAGGGCAGTAGTAAGCGGACTTCGTACGCACCCTAACAAGGCTGTTGTCTGCCATGGCCCGCAAAAAATGAAATGCAAGCAGCAGGCTCAATCCTTTCTTCAGGTGTCTGTCCTGCAGTATGTAGGCATTGGAGGCCTGAAAGTTTTCGCGTGCAAGCTCTGAGGCAAGATGCTGTTTGTCTGTGCAACTACAGCTGAGCAAATCTCTTGATGGATTGGGTGGCTGCTGGTGGGTCCGAAAGCTGCAGGAGCCTGATCCAGCATTTGGGGTGGGTATGACAACTTGGATTGCCTGTATTGTTGCAGCCGCCCTGTTTCATGGCTTGAAGGTGGGGGGTAACTGGAACACCTGCAGAACCCCCCAGACTGTATTTTTTTGCAACAAGGAGAGTGGCCTTTTTTTTTGATGTCAGCCAATTCTGGCTGCAGCGATGTGACTGCCACTGTCACTCCATCAACACCTTTTACGATTTTTGATGTAAAGTCAACTTGTTTTGCAGGACAGGGTGAGCAAGTTCCGACTATGGCTAAGGCACCAAACTGTGCCTGTCATCATTGTGTTCAGCCACTACAGTTTTATAGATAGGCTCACTGGCTCAGTTGCCACGCTTCAAAATGCAGAGATGGTGCAAGTTTTTGTGTAGGTAAGGATGTCTTGTTGTCAAATCGATCAGTTGTCAAGGCTCTACAATGTATGGACAGAAGCATGCAGTGCCATACATAGTTTGCAGCATCTGATAAGATTGTTGAACTGCAGTGGAGGGTGCAGGCCTTTGCAATGTCTGTTGGTGATGTGTCGTGTGTCACCCGTGTCCACAAGAATTGTACACCATTGGAGGGCTACTACGCAGCTTGGTGCCAGTTTTGGGGAGATGAATGTTTTGTGGATTAAGAATTACTGTTCTTTGTTGGTGTTTCTCCCAAGAGAAGCAGCCAGTTCAACCCCTGCTGTGTCCCATAGTCGTGCCTTTGTCCCATCGCACACGTTGTGATGCCCATGGGGTGGCACTACAAGCTGGGTAGAACTGCTTGCTTATCTGGAAAGCATGCAATGGCATGGACAGACATTTTCTGGCCTGAAGACTACTACAAACTGCAAAGCCATGGATGTCGTGTGTTTTCGAATGTATCCTTACTATTTCTGTCTCTGCCAATAGAATTGAGGATGGCAGCTCAAGCTTACCTTCCATGGCAAGAACAGTTCATTGACACGTGGGTGTCATTGTGAAACACAAAAGCTGCTGTGGGCCAACCAACCTTACTGTTTCGTGACTTGGTCAGTATTTGTTGCAGAGCATTGAACGTTTATTGAAATGCATATTGTTTGCACATGGGAGATATTGGAGCAGCAAGCACTTCATATGCAGAGAAGCCCCTCAGAAAAATGACGAGTTCCATAACGCCACGATGTGTAGAGGATTTGGCACTTTTCGGTTCAGATCAATCCCCAACAAGGCCCCATTCACCCCGTGTTGGGGACTTTCGTGAAATATTTTAATTCTTCTTCTGCCCTTTTATTCTTTTTGACTGTCACAGTTGAGGATACAAGTTGCTTCGACTGTTGCACATTTTCCAGCAGTGCATCTCCTTCATGCAGAAGTATTGTGTCCTGATGAATGTGGATGGAAACCAAATACCAAATACCATATGTCCTCTCCAGGAAACCAGCGTTGTCGTTCACCATGAAAGGCAGCCGCCAAGCGCATGTGTTGTGGCTTCCCTGATGCTACCGGAGCAATAGGCTGATTTGGACTGTCTTCAACATATTTAGTCGATCTAGCATGGCGTTCTACGCTGCGTTCATTAGGATGACCCCTGAGGATAGTGTGCCCATGACCAGCCCCACACGGCGGCCTTGCCATGTGAGAAAGTGCCAAGCGGTTTTTAGTTGGAGATGCTTCTGCGGACGAGGCGGAGGATGTAGTGATAGGTCCACCACAGCTGAGGTGGCGCAGCAATGGCCCCCAGTATTGGAGGAACTGGCTGTAGCAAGTCCGTGTTGTGTGGAAAATTAGTACAGGTCTCGTTTTTTGAGGTATTGTTGCTCTCAGGCATAAGTACAGGAGGATGAATTCCATTGGTGATGTTTGTCCGCACTAGACAAAACAAAGCACTTGCAAGTTGCAGGGGATGACGGGCATACAGTTGCACCCGGGTGGGCAACAGTGGCTCGACAGTTTCTATGGCAAAAGAAACGAACAAACACTTGGGCATGATACGTACTCGGGCATCGTGATTTGAACTATTTCTTGCATGTACCAATCACATGCCAGCAACAGATTTGCGTGGACGCCTGAAGTTCGATGTGCTGAAATGGGCCATCGTGGGTGCATGGCTGCCCCGTGAGACGTGACACCACAGGGTGTTAGCCCGGTAGTCCGTCGGCTCGCTCATGACCTGCTGAAAGGCAGCTGGGCCAGACCTGGCGATCTTGGCCCCACTGTGGACGGTGCGCTCATGGGCGGTTATTCTGTTCAGCGGCCCAGAACGCAGGCCGCCTGAGGGCGTCCTGTGCCTGTATTTTTCCAGCTTCTTTGCGCTGCCATACACTAGGATTGTGAAGTGCGGCGCATAATGGGCAAATCCTGCCGTCACCAATGTTTGGTATTTTGCTTGCGTCGCTGTTTGGTGCAACCAAGCTCAGAATGATGTACAGCAAGTGAACATTACTTGGGGCACTATTCTAATTCGAATGTGATCGGCGCTCAAGGGACATTTAACCCAGCCCCCCTATCCCCTGCCTTAACATCAATTCCTGTGCTGGTACCCAGGCAGCAACTAAGCTCAGTACATTGTAGTGACCGACAGGATTGTGGAAGTTCTGGCGTCGGTTGGGCGGGCTCTCACGGGCCGCCTCGCGTACTCAACTCGAAAATTTACTTTGCGTGCTGTTTCCATCACCCAATCGCAATCGTGGTACTGCCACGCGCCCTACCTGCCCACCCCGTGTAAAAATTGCTCCCCACCCACATTGCACTTGCGCGCTCCACAGCGCACCCGATCACGCCCACACACGGAGTTGCCAGCCAAACACAGACTATCGAAAGAGCACCCGCTACTGCCACTGCCACTTTCGCACGATCGACAATGATTTGTCGGGCGAATGATGCCCCAACAACAGTTCTCATCATCATTGAAGGAAAACCGAGATCTCTCACACCAAATCACACACGGTCGCTCCCGGGCGCAGGAAGCCAAAGCTAACCGGATGGATTACAGGATGATTGCCCCCTTCAGTCAACATCCCCTTTCAACGGATCCAATTCGTATTCCCCATGACTCCATATCGATTTCACCGTATTCACCGTACAATCGCCATATTAACTCACACCGTATCTCACATCAACTCTTCATAGCCACTCGACTAACTATTTCGCCCGTGCAATCATCATAAACTTTACACAACAAGGCGAGGATGTGGCCGTCTGCTTCCTATTTTTTCCGAGCAGTGCAGTGTCCATGATCAGTTCATTGAAATCTGATGTATACCAAGAACAAAGTCTGGATCGAGGAATGATTCCTCGATGGATTATCCATCAATTCCTATGTGCCGATCACCAAAGACCGTTGGTGATCACTGTGGAGCATCTGTCCCCGACCGTCAATGTCCGTGCCCCTTGATGCTCCGTCCTCCGGCCCACTCGTCGGACGCATGGACGCCATGCGCCCGGCTCGCCACAATGTTGGGTGGACTTGCGGTCAGCGGTAGCAATCCGCAGAAATCGCCATATCCGACATATGTGACACATGCGGCCAAGCAGCGGGCATCAAGCAAGTATTGGTGCAGGACACTTTGCGCGCATCAAGCCAGTAGTATCGTCCTCTTTCTGACTTAGTTTACTGCAATACATAGTCCCTCAGCGTCCACGCCCTATAACCCTCCCCCCTTAGCGCCTATGGAGCTCTCACCGCACTAACTTCAAATCAAACGTCGCCCCTTAAGCGGAGGCAAAAGCTCAGCGAAGTAACCCATTTGACTCGCTTCAAATGTTGCTGTTTTTTGGTGGAGACTGCTGCATTCAACACAAGTGGCCCACTGTCGGGCAAGTGCATTTTGTTTACGTATGATTGCGCTGCCTGCACCACAACAAATTATGCAAAAATATTGTGTCTGACAGTTGACTATTTGTGACAGGGAGGCTCCCTCTTCACACCCTCATACGTTCCCCACCACAAAGAAGAGCAATTCAAAGGGTGGTTCCAGAAAATGAGCCACATGGTCCCCCCTGCGTCACGTATTTCGAACATCCCTCTCAGGTGTTACGCGTTGCATTGGTGGGGTGGGGGGTCGCACTTGTTCGCACGCCTCTTGGCGGTGCCGTGAGAAAACAGAGTTCGCTCCAGATGCCCGGCCCGCTGCTTTGAGCCTCCGCGAGGCCCCGACACCTTTCCATCAAAGGGGCCGAGAATGCCGAAAGGAAACAGAGTCGCTTACTTCTACGATGGTAACAGCACGGTCAAGGAAAAGCCGACGCCTTTGTTGGCGTTGCTTGAATCATCGCATGGGCGTCTGAAATTGCTGGACATGTACTGGTGCCAATGCGGTGTCTGCGAAGAGCCCATTGGAATCACGTTCCTTTAAGCTGAAACCCCCCGTTGAGCGACCAAACAAGGGTGTGCCACTCAAGACACACTGTTGAGTTTTGGCCTCTCATGCCATCACGCGCCCGTGGTACGGGGGTAGCACAGTAGAGGGCTTGTGTTTGCCAGAGAATTGGAGTGCGATGCAATTTGGAAGGAGTGAACTCAGCGGAGTAGAAAGCGCTGCCTATAGCTGCCAAGGAGCTGATGGAAAGAAGAAACTCAAAATGAGTTTGTTGCGCAGATGTGCTTGGAAAGGTGTACTATGCGCCAAAGCACCCAATGAAACCACCACGGCTGATGATGTGTCAACATCTGGTGGTTGCTTATGGCCTGCACAAGAAGATGGATGTGTTTGTGAGTGTCTGACTGAACGCTTCAGAATCAGACAAGAGTGTCCCTTTGCCCTCTGCAATTGCATGGATGAATTTTGCCGAATTGAGGGTAAATGCATTCGTGGTGCTGGCATTGAGTGCCAGCACACAATTTCTGAGTGGTGGTGCAAAGCCATGTTTTGTTGCCCTTGCGCCCTTGATGGTCAAGGAAAGCACCACAAGTAGCCAGGCCTTGAATATGTGTTGTCTTATGATCTACATTTGATGGGAATCGGTGTTAGTGCATGTGAATCCTTTGGACGTGAGGGCTGGGATTGGAAGTCAGCTTTTCATATTTCCGTTACTCTGGATGTTCAGATGCAAACTGATACTGTGGAGATCGCATTTGCGACACACTGTGGTTGGACATTTGCCAAAATCACCTTGAGGGCATAGGGCGATTGCTTGTTGCTATTATTGACAATTGTGACTAGAAAATTCGGTGCAAGTGATTCTATACATGTGCCCTGCAGAAACCACGGGAAGCGACACCAACAGAACTCTGCAGGTTCCATTCAGAGGTAAGGATTCACTCACCAAGAGGAAGAGCACACTGTGGATGCAGTTGTTCTCATAATCATCTTCGAATTGTGCTTTTCCAAGCTTTGAGACAATGTAGTGAAACGGATAACATTCAGAAGTGCACATGCCAGGCTGCCCGTATAGTCCACAAGGAGGCTGCTCCCACCTGGAGAAGACAACGAGTGCAGTTGCAGGGCTGGCAAGAATGCACTTAATCCGACTAACATTACACCAAGTCTACTTGTTACATTTAGCAAATACAAATAATGTATTTGCTTTCAATGTTTTGTTGACCATCTTTGTAGGTACTGCATTGTGGTAGTCTTGCATTTGCTGCAATCGTAGCCTTGATAGTTGCAATTTGTTTCAATTTGTATTTTGTGGGTCCTAAATCTGCAAGCCGACAAATAAAAACAGCCCTGCAGTTGCAGCAAAAAGGACTACGGTGTTAATATGCCGTGTGCTGAACTACCAGTCAAATTTTCCCATAACACAGGTGCACCTGAATTGATAATGATGATGGATTTGCAAACAGGACTACATTGACTTCATGTCTACGGTGACACCAGACAATGTTGAGGTAATGCTTCCCTGCTGCCGTTTTTATGTGCTTTTGGTACCTGTGAGGTACACAACAATAAGGCAGCATCATGTATAAAACAGCTTGACTGATTGGTGTATTAATCCAGTCATTGATGGGCTAATTTATCAGTTGATCTATACTAAAAATGCTGCTGGCAGGAAATGGCTTTGGAGGCACAAAAGTATGGACTGGATAGTGACTGCCCAGCATTTGAGGATCTTGCCACCTTTTGCAATACGTACACGGGAGCCTCAATAGGTGAGTTTGGTGGATTGTTGACACCTGCTTTTCATGTTCTAAAATGTTGCACCACCTGTCCAATTTCACAATTGGGAAAAAGGAATCGCTGTGCTGCTGTTGCTCCGAACATCGCATTTGTGTAACATGGTGAGCTTGTTTGGAAAGCAATTACTGACAATCCACATTCTATGTTTGTAGCATTTCCTTGTATGTTTTACTGTGCACTACAATATGAATTGAGGTATGTTGCTAACAACCTTATGCTTGAGCAAGCGTTGTTGATGGAATAATGCCAAGAACCACCTTGCGGGTGCTTTGTCCATCGTTACGGTCAGTGCGTTGTCTGCATTCGTAAATCCAAAGGAAAAGAATAGCAACAAAAAGAGAACAGGTCGTGCTCTCATGATCAGCATATTGTGAGGCTGTTGCCCTCACTGTAGCGGTGGTTGAGAGTTCTCTGAGTGTGGTGGGAGCCGCATGATGCAGTGTGAAGCTCATCTGCTGTGCTGAATGCACCAGAGAGCAGATGTTGCAGGTTCAAGTGCAGTAACAACGCTTCCTAAGGTTCCTAAGGCCCCTTTGTATAGTTTTTGGGAGACTGGGCCCAATTTGAAACGGGCGAATGGGCTACATTGTGTAGCTGATTGTCCTGGCTTCATCATCAGGCTAGTAAAGGAATTCATTGCTCTGCCATTGCAGCTTAGTGTGGCTGTGTGGACGTGTGTCTTGTTGTATGAATGGTAGTCATTCCTTCTGGTTTTACAGCTCCCGTGTTGGTCATCATGCACTTGTTTGCACAGCCAATGGTCTGAAGACAACGAACTCACCTGTTGGAGATATGTTCTTTTGTTTGAAACAGGAGAGAAAACAGCGGGTCGTGAACCAATCATTGTGTCTATGAACAGGCATCTGTCTTTAGGAATAGATTAATACATTGGAGTTTGTGAAAGTGGGCTGCTGTGGGAGATTGCACTGCGTTTGGGAACACAAGAACCTATTAGAAAGAATGAAGGGCGGGGGTATGTAATGTTTGGGCATATGCATTCGATGAGGACTTTGCACGCACACAGCCTGGGCTTCGCACCAAAAGAGAAGGCCCACACTCATCACCAAGCAGACAATGAACTCTTGGGTGGTATCCATGTTTGTGCCCAAATGCTGTCCGTTGGCCAGCTGCTGCCACTGCTGGGAACCTTGCAGAAGAAGATTTTATCTGAGTGTGGCAGTTTGATGTCCTGGCCGGTTGGTGGAAGTGCTCAGGTGAAAGGTTGACTTGTTCAAGTGTCTGCTGCAGAGGGAGCTCAATTCTTGAACAGCGGGGCATACGACATTGCGATCAATTGGTCTGGCGGATTGCATCATGCCAAAAAATCCTGTGCATCAGGTGAGTCTTGTGCATCGCTTGTGTGGATCCATGCCTGAAGGGCATCGGATCAGTGCTGCAGTCTTTTGCTGATACCACCGTCTCTTTGGCAGTCAACTTAGCCTCAATGAACTCCATAGATACATTACTAAGAGATGGCAAGTTCAGCTATGACACTACAGCATTAATAAATTGTCTGGATGCAAGGGAGCGATGACTTGTTGGATGCTGCTGCACATGTCATCGCCCTCAGCGTGCAAGTTCTTTGTGTTGTCACGTGCACACAACAAGTGAAGAAAAGCACTAAGCTTCGCGTGAGGTGGTTGATGGGTAAATGTGTACGAGTTTATGAGTTGGCACTACATTTATCAAAGCATGGCAGAAGACGATGTTGGCCACCAATGTGGCAGCTGTGTGGGGTTGCCAGAGGTCCCGTCCCAAGGCAAACGTCCATCAAGGACCTGAAGAGCAGTCTGTGGCACAAAAAAAATGCATGGATAGTGTGTATCAGATTGCAACAAGTTCCTGCCCCCCGCACCTGTTGGCCGATGTCAGACCCTGTCTGGCATGTGTCACCAGCCCATTGCCTTGTTGACAGAGAAGTTAGGAACAGCAATCCCACCACACTCATGTCAGGTCGCTGCAAAGTGGCACCACTGCAGTAGTGAATTATACCCTCCGCATCGTAATGTAACATTTGACCTTTTTGTGCAGAGCAATAATAATAGTGTAACAGTGCCAAGAAATGTGGAGCAGCAACAGCCGCAAAGCAAGGCTCTCTCGACTGCTCGTGGCATCTAAGGGCCCAGATGGATGAGTCACTGTGATGGAAAACCATTTGCATTTGAGGCTATGCAAACTGAACAGAGTTGCCATTCGGGCTGTGGCCATGATGCGGCGCCCCCAAACTAAGAGTCTACTGAAAATTTGCAGAGCACAAATCGTAATGCTCAAATTTCAAAATGCTGAAGTGTTGAAAAAATTACGATGCTGTTCTTGCTGCAAATGTCGATTGCACAGTGGGTGGGGTCCAATTCCGTTCAGTGGATTTTATGGGCTGTAGCATTGCTGCGTGCCAACGGAATGGGTGTGCAGACGAGTCCTCCTGCACTTGCAGACTGGAGCTTCACCTCATTACCACATGGCAAAGGGGATTCACAAACAGTCTTCCTCAGTAAGGACTGCCTCTTGTATGGCATATGGCCTTCCTTATGTATTCAATGTTCGTGCCAATGACGATTGCCTGCTTAACTTTAGGACATCTCAAGTCGATGCCAATTGGGTATGGGAAATTTCGTTGCAGCACTCTTATATTTCATCGATTTCAACTGCCAGTCGCAACGAAAAATTGCCATTGCACCTAAAAGGTGATCTGCAGCAACATACACCTCTGCAAGCTTTTAAACCCACAGTTATTTCATTTCCCACTCATTGTCGGAGAAGTCATTGAGTGCGGGTCACCGGCAGCAAAAGGAAGAAAAGCAACTTGCAATTGACATTACGTTTTTTTTTCGAGTGAAGCACTCTGGAATGCGTTTGTTCCTTGCCTCCTGAAAATCTTCATGCAGTGTCCCTCCGCCTGCTCGCTTTCCTTGGCTGACAGGATGATTGCCATCGACTTGGTGCAGGTTTCTGCTACATCAACGACCTGGTGTTGGCGATATTGGAACTCTTGAAGTGTCACAGCAGGGTACTGTATGTTGACATTGACGTGCATCACGGTGATGGGGTTGAAGAGGCCTTCTACTTGACGGACCGGCAAGTGCTGCGCCGATTGGGAATTGAGCTGTGAAGTTCAGCCTAGACTGGGTTGTTGGACTGTGAAATAGATGTCCTCAGTGATGGGAGACGCATGAATTTGAACTTCAACTTATACTTGAAGAACTTGCTCCTTCATATTGCGATGCATGACGTGCCATGTGTCAAGGGCCTTGTACTTCAGGAGTATTGTTGGGCATCCCTTGGAGACATCTGCCCATTATACACAATTCTGCCATTTATATACCGCACAGTGTGGCGCTCATTGGCCCACACAATGTTGCCGCAGTTGTTCAGATTCAATTGTGCAGCGTGGCGCACAAAGCACGGTTGTCATTGCCCAGGGTGGCCCTGCTTTGTCAACTGCTGCGTCTCTGGAATAGAACGTCCAAAATTGGCGCAGAATTGAATCGTGCAGAAGGAGAAATGTTTCCCAGTGGTTGATTAATTATGACGAGTAAATATAGTATATAATGTATGTCCATGCAAACATGATTATATAATGTATGTCCTATGCATTTACTTTGGCATGTTCGTGAGTATAGACCGGATACGTATCTCGATGAACGACAGAACATGTGCGTTCTGTTGCTGTGCAGTCTGCGGACCTACCCTGTCCTCGACTGCAATCATCAGAAGTATGGCAAGAACACTGCCCCATTACCAACAAGGCGTTGTTAGTACTGCTCGCGAATACAAACCGCGCTGGTGAAAGTCCTGCCCGGGAGACGTTTATGTTTACCCTATTGTATCCATTTTGGTGCGCTTCACACCTTCAGCCAGCGGTTTTCAGCAATGTGGCAGGATTAACACATGCTGGAAAATTGTACAAGTAGCCGTTTTGGGCCGAGCACTGCGTTTCTCGACGGCCTACTTGTTCCTGTTGCCCATCCTGATGTGTGCACTTCGAAACTGCCTTCAGGGTAATGACGGTGAGCTTCCACAAGTATGGTGACAACTTCTTTCCCGGAACAGGTGACATCAAGGACGTGGGGGAGAAGAACGGGCGCTTCTACAGTGTCAACGTGCCCCTCCGCGACGGCACAGATGATGTGACCTTTTGCGAGCTGTTCAAGCAAGTCATGAGCCGCGTGATGGAGGTCTTCAAGCCGGGGGCCATCGTCCTCCAATGCGGTGGGTGTCGCCCGTCGCCCTGTCCACATGATGGGAGTCTCGCCATGTAGTTTGTGTGTGTGTGCATGTATTTTTTGATTGCCATGGATTACACGCTGATCTAGGCAAGGGGCTCCCCCGCAATCGTAAAGCACAGCGGGATCTTTTTCCAGCAGGAGCCGATGTAGGGCCCCAAGCAATAAGATAGGGGAAGGCATCAGTGTTCCGTCAGCGTTCGGTATCCATGCGGGGGAGTGTGTGCATGTATATCTGTGTGTATTCATATATGTACATGTATATGCACATGTACATGTATATGCACATGTACATGTATATGCACATGTACATGTATATGCGCTATGCATTACACTTACAAGTGTACCGGCACGTGTTTGCAGTTCTTGTAATAACCTCGCGATGCACTTTGTTACCAAATGGCAAGGCTCTGCATTGGGCAGAAATGTCGCTGGTCGTGCTGCTGAAGATCCCGAACAGCACCATATTTGACTGAAAGGATGCTCTGCATGAAATAAGCGGAATTAAAATGAAAGCAAAATACGGTATTCCAGAATGGAAAAGTCTGAAAAGTCTGAGAACGAAAACATGGAATTGAAAGACGAAGCTCTTGCTGCAAGTATGGCATCAGTTTGCTGGTGACTACGTGGGCAAATGCCACGGTCTCAACCATAGGTGGTTTTTGACGCTGGTGGTGTGTCCCTGTGCAACAACATGTCCGTGATGCATGTTTGTTGCTTCATTGCATTGTAAGTCAATGCAGCATGGCGCCACATGGGCGTTTGACATGCCTTCGACCCACGCGCAAGCTGTCCCCTGCACATGCCCCATTGTTTGTATCGGGGATAGGTTGTGGCAGCCGCCAGTCCCATGTATGTGAATATGAATGCATTCCTAAATGAAGCAACAAAACCTTATGCAAGGTTCGCCCTTCCCAGGGTGGTACCACAACGAGGTCACGCGTCGCCTCATGTCCAAGTACTCTTGGAGAACGTCCCTGGTGCTGGGGCGCTCGTGCAGCCGATCATCTCAGGAAAACTGAAAAGGAAAATCAGCGAACGATCTGGCCCAAGGCAATCTGATGGCCCAGAAACCCTGGGGACCCCTGACACTGTGGAGAAGGAAACATGGCCCTCTAGACGGACCACTGCCCGGAACCCTGCCTAGAAGTCAAAAGTGTACCGCAAAGTAGTCCCCAAAAGTGAAATCGCCGGGCCAATCAAACCATGCCTTTGAAATATTTGGTGAAAGGATGGAGACGCCCCAAACGCTGTAATGCAATCTGTTTCACACTGCTGAATTAGTGCCCTGGTATTGATTGTTGGAATATGACTGTGATTTGTGATTCTTCTTAATGGACCCCAACCTCTATTGGTCACGTGGCCCTGGAATCGAACTTGAATTGCCCACCACTATCATTGGGACAATCTTTGCTTTCATCTCTGGCAGTGGTGCCCTGTTGAAGTGGCCAACCAACATGGCTGTCACAGTGGCGTGTGACCTACTGTAGCTCTTCGCATATCTCTGATGCACTATTCTAGCAATTGCAGCACGCTCCAAGGATGGTTCAGATTGTGCGTAGTGTTTTATTGTATACAAGTATTTGCAAACACAGCGTCACAGCGCTGGCACAATACCTTCGGGAAACCGTGCATGAATGCAGCTAGATTCTGGCACACAGTTTAGACTTGCTTAGAAACTCGCCTTTGTGAACGCCTTGGACGTTCTACATGCGCCCTTGAGCCATGCATTGCCCTGCGGGCTGTGCAGCCAGAGCGCATCTGCACTGAATTCCGAGGCTGTGACGTGCAGGAGCCGACTCGCTCGCTCACGACAGGCTGGGCTGCTTCAACCTGTCCCTTAAGGGCCACGCCGAGGCCGTGAAGTTCATGAAGAACTTCGGCGTGCCGATGCTGGTCACGGGCGGCGGCGGCTACACGAAGGCCAACGTGTCCCGATGCTGGACCTACGAGACGGCCGTCCTGGTGGATGAGGAGCTGGATGACGAAATCCCGGCCAACAAGTTTTACGAGTACTACAAGCCTGACCATAAGCTGCACATGGCGGTGTCCAAGGACATGGCGAATCACAACGCCAAAGCGGTGAGTCCAGAACCTGGGATGGCGTGCCAATGGCACGGTCCTTTTGTTCTTGTGCGGTATTGGGCTGCCATGTGCAAGCGCTGTGAATGGAGAGCTGGAAAGATGCGCGCCAATTGTGTATGGTTGCTGAACTGCTGCAGCACCAGGACAATGCACTGAAAGGGTTTCGGCGCTGGCAAGTCACTGCCTGGAAGCTCCGAGGATGTCTTCTGATGGTGGCAGGACCTTCCAGATGTGCCGCTTGTGTTGGGTGTTTTAACCGTTTGCTGTCACTGCTCTTGTTTGCTTTGGGGTTTAGCTTCCAAATTTAACGCCTGCATTGTGCCCCGGATTTCATGCGTCAAACGAGATTTAGATTTTGCATCAAGAAACATTTGGCACTTGTGTGGTCCTTTGCCACGCAGATTTCACGTTCGCCCTGACTTCGGGTTCCTAATGCGTTGCAAGCTCACACATGGGAAAGCACTACATGTTCTACCTTGCAGTCGGTTGTCAGCGGAGCGTGGGCTGATAAGAGTTGAGGGGCCGCACGCACATGTGCGCATACTGTTCTGTTTCGCACACTTGTGCTGCCTAGATGCGACATGTGACCTCACGACGTTTTCTTATTCCAAACGTGTCAAGTCGCGTTTAGGTGTCGAGGCGCCACCCCCGTCCAAACGGAAGAGGTGCGCGCCTGCTCCCGCCCAGCAAGGGAATCCGTCGCCCTGCACTTCCTTGCTTGAATTTCGTGCCTCACGCGCCAAGCAATGTGGACCTGTTTGGCGGAGTTAAGTTGCCGTTGGTCCCATCATTCCCGAAGGCTGATGTCGACGGCTGTGCACAGGACATTGACAAAATTCGGGCGGAAATAATGGAGAACCTGCGGTTCGTGTCGTACGCCCCCGGCGTTCAGATGGCCGAGCTGCCCACCCAACTGCCGATCTACGACATCGACCCTGAGAGGAGTGAGGAGCGGCTGAACAAGTACATCCGCCAGCACCTCATCATCCGGGACGACGCGGACGACGACGTGTCGTTTGGCAACAGAGGGCGAGGCCTGTTTGGGTGACGCAGAAACGCGCTTTGGATGTGTGTCGATGCCCTGGAGCGCCGAATGTTCTGAGCGCGGTGCCTGTAGTTTTGTGCGTGCTTGTGCCTGGTTTGCTGGTGTGGTGCTTTTGCGGTCACGCCATGCTTTTGTATGGTTGGGGCGGATGCGCCGAGAGGGTGGGCCCGTGGGGCGCGACGCGTGACGACAGCAGAAAAGAATGTGCTGTTGTGTTGTGACGTGCAAGCTGTGTCAGCACCAGGTCCGTTTTGTGTGACATACACACAAACAGATGTAGTTTTGCCAGAATGTTGCAAAGGTGTGAAGAAATGCAAGAACCAACGCCATGGATCATGTGGGCGCAACTGTACTGCAGCGAAACGCGTTTGGCTTGGAAAGGCCCTTTGAGCAGATGTTGGTACGCTGCGCCGGGCCTTTGACCCGTGGAACACCACTGCGCCAACGGAACAACACAGTGAGGCCGCATGCACTGCGTTGGAAGACTGGAACTTTTTATGTTTGCCTCACCATTCTGGTGTTTGCGATGGTGGGGAGCCGGTATTCAAGTGGCCCATACCCTGAATTGGTTGCTGATTGAAAGGTCAATTGTTGGCAATTGGTAGCTGCAAAGGGAAGCCCGGCAGTCAAACAACATTCGGACATTTCTCATTGAATTTCTTCATCAATGACAAAAGTATTGTACACAAAGTCACAAGGAGTGCATTTCACAAATAGATGACTCGACGCCCACTGAGGAAAGACTCAAGATCAGCACCCAAATTATGCGGCACCACAGTGGCTGCGGGGAAGAATCTGAATGCACATCTCTTGTGCAGCCAATCATTACAGGGAAGAGGCTTCTTGTGCGGGCCCAGCTCTTGTACCTTCACAACGCAGTCACTGAGATACGGTGGCAGGCACAAAGCGCTCAGGCCACAGCACAGGTGCTCATGCTGGCACCAGTCCACATATCTTCCCCACAGCCTCCGCAACTTGCTCTGGCTGGACGATGGTCGCTGCTTCGAGATCGTATGCATACGCAGTAGGGACGTCCTGGGAGCTCAAACGCATCACTTCGTGGTCCAAGTCGTCAAACAGGCTCTCAGAAATGACAGCTGAGAGCGAGGCGCCAATGCCACCCGTTTTCATGCACTCCTCCACAATTATGACTCTCCGCGTCTTCTTCACACTCTTGGCAATGGCCTCCATATCAAAAGGCTTCAGGCTAATGAGATCGATCACCTGACAAGGCGACCACCAACAATGGGGCCTGAATGGATTGGAAAGGCACCAACATGCCAGACAGGAAGGAATTAAACACAAGGTGGCTGCCGGAAGAGTAGTTTCCGGTGCCATTCAGCAAAGTCAACACAAGACGAACACGTGATAAACCTTTATGCTCTTCTGCACATGAGGCGCAATGGTTCTGGGAGTGTGAGCACTGGAGTTTGAAGGCACTCGCACTACAATTTCTTTGTGTGCAATTGTGATTCGCTCCAGGTTCAGGCAAGCCACATGCGGCGACTGCTTTCGATTTCATTTGCTTACTTTGACATATTGATGAGTTCATAAGACAAACTCAGTGTGCATTCGCACTCAATTGTCCCAGTTGCCCATACAATCCTTGACATGTAGAAAGTTTCAGGAACCATGCACCAAATTGCCAGTGGCGGCTCATGACAACAGCAGCTCACCTCTGGATGGACTCCCTTTTTCTCAAGTTCCTGGACAGCCGTCAAGACAGTGTACCTCATACGGCTGTACGTCAAGATGGTGCAGTCAGTGCCTTCCCTGACGATCTCGGCTTTCTCAAGGGGTTGGCAATAGTCACCATCAACAGTCTCGCCCTTTAGGTTGTACAGCAGCACATGCTCGAAGAAGACAACTGGGTTGTCGCTTCGGATCGCCTTCTCACACAGCAGCAGGCAATTTGAGTGCACGGGAACTCAGGGGATCTCTCAAAGGTGTGCCTGTGATGAAGCTCATGTTTGCTTGATTTTGTTTTTTGACACACACCATTCCCTTCCCTGGTTGCTTTTTCACCGAGAGTTTCTTTCAGAGACCAGATGCACGGCTCAGATTCCAGCTCCGATACTTGAAATACAAGCTAGGATAGAAAGTTTGAAGGGAACCAGAAGTCAAGGCAACTAATGTCAGGATATAATATTGCACGACGCATGCATCAAGGTCATTTACATTGACACACAAACACAATGCCCTGTCGTATTTAGCAACGACAATCATTTCAACCACCAGCATGCTGTCAACTAATGGAAGACACCCGCCCATGAACACATCCCCCCTGCTCAGGTTCTGTTCATAACCTTCCAACTCAGACTTATGAGACTGGCACACAGAAAACAGGACAGGCAATTCACCATGCTCACCGATTTCAGCAGCGATTTGGAGTTGGCCACAGTGGAGCACGCCACTAACTGAACACCAGGGATGCCCTGGAAATATGACTCCAGGCGCTGCGAGTGCTCTGCTCCCAATTGCCGTCCAACACCGCCAGGTCCACGAACGACCATGGGGACTTTGAACTGGCCACCGGAAGTGTAATGCAACATTCCACAGTTGTTGGAGATCTGGTTGAATGCTAGGAGGAGGAACCCCATGTTCATGCCCTCCACGATGGGCCTCAGCCCAACCATGGCTGCCCCAACACCCATTCCCATGAAGCTGTTTTCTGTGCACAGCAGGATGTGGTGAGTTGTGGTGAATTTGCAGGTGACAAGCTTTTGGTTTTCCATTCCAATTTCCTTGCAGTGCACAATTCGAACCCTGGGCCTGTCGAAATAGAAATCGCCACACTGCTAAAACTGATGGAAGGGAGATGCAGGGGATGTGTCTTTGAACGCAAAGTTCGGACTGTTGATTCACCAAATTAGCTGATGTCCGGTCCACACTTGAGACATGCTGGGGTATGGGCAAGTCCCCGAAACGATCCATGCTTTTAAATATTCCACATGCATGCCCAATAATGTGGTCTCTGAGAATTCCTGATGGGCTGAAATCCCAGACATCACTGCCATTGCTGCCACTCCTGATGGCGATTGTAGATGCAGCAATGCATTCAGTTGTACCGATTGGAAAGTGTCCAGTCCCCCAATGAAGGTGAAAGCACTCAAGGCCATTGATGCTCCGCTCACCGCAGATTGGTGTATCCAGCAGCCTCCATTCTCCGTATTTCTTGTACAAGTCATAGGTCACCTTGTAGCTCCCACCGTAGTGCCCAACATCCTCTCCTGCAACAACCCGCACGTCGATCAGCCAAGGACATTGCGCAACAGAACACTGAAATCCTGCCGAGCAACATGCCCCGTGCGGTTCAAACAGCTGGCGATCTGGTAGTCGTTCAGCGCTGCCCATCCACGCCCAGCTTCTCCTCCACACTGACAAACACCGTTGCCTTGCACTCAAACATCCCATCACCCATGCAAAAGATCCAAGAGCGATAACAATCCCGATCCCCCGAAATGGCACAGCTTTGGCAGAATTTCACAGAGGCGGGGCCGCAGCTGTTTGCAGATGCTTCAATTTACATAAAGGCTAGAATAGAAAAGGCTGAAGGGAACCGAAAACCAAGCCAGCTTCGAGCGCCCACGTCGAGCGAATGCGCCGTGGGGCTGATCCCCGCCAAGGCTGCATCCGCAAGGTGACACCCCGACAGACCATTCGGCTGCAACTGCCCACGACATTGGCAAAACCTTGCAGTCTGCAGTTTGCGCATGTCACAAGATTCTTCGCCCCCAACTGCTTGAGACTCCCTCAGCGGTGTGGAACTTGCGCATTTTACAGGATTCCTCGGCCCCAGCCGCTGGAGACTCCAGCAAATGATGTCCCGCCACCGACACAGCCCCGTGCCATCCTGCGCACCGTCCAACAGCGCGCAAGGGAACACCATGACAGACCATTCAAGTGTAAGCTGCCATGACATTGGTGAGACCTCGCAGTTTGCAATTTGCGCAAGCCACAAGATTCCTTGCCCCCAACCGCTTGAGACTCCAGCAGATGATGGCCCGCCGCCGACACGCCTAACAACGCACCGATCACGAGCACGTTAGGATCCCGCTCCATCTCCTCGTCCACCGCCTCCCTCAGCGCCTCCCACATCAGCTTCTCGTTCTTGGCGGCCAGCCGCAGGGCGCCCCATCGCGTCGATCGCCGTGATGCCCGCCTCAGGGCGTGGCCCCAGGGCGCTGGTGACTTGGCCTGGGCCGCTGCCCCGCCTCCCGGCTGCAGGGACGTCTGCATAGCGGTCAGGGCGGCGACGACGGCGATCAAACGACAGCGCACACTGCCTTTGTCGCGTCGGACGTCCGAGCCCCACCCAGGCTGCGGTCCCCCTGCTTCCACCAGGCGACAGCACTGCGCAAAGTACTAGTCCCTGCCACAGCTGTTTCCAGTACTGCGTAAAGTAAAAGCTCCAGCGACAGCCCGCCCTAGCCCAGTACTGCGCAATGTACTAGCCTCGGCAACTGCCGCCTGGCCGACCCCATTACCAGTACTACCCAAAGTACGAGCCCCATGAAACGGCGACGTCCTGTGTGATCCCAATACTGCGTTAAGTACTGGACGGGACCCGAGTGGCCATTGGCTGAACGTGCCCGGCAGTTGGTGTTAGTCGCGGTGATATCTTCGGCAGTGGTGGCTGGCTGGGCTGTTGTCGAGCGCATGTTTCCGCCGCGGCGCGTGTTTTGAGCCTCGTGGAGATGCGCGCGAGGCTGTGCGGGGGAATGAGGAGCGTGCTGGCAGCCTCGCGGCCGATGCTGGCCGAGCGGCCGGCGGCAGCGGCGGTCGGCAGCGGCAGGGCGGTGTTGTTGCGAGCGTCGCCGCTGGCCAGGCGGCCGGACAGGAGGGGCGCGGGGCCGGTGCTGGCCGGGCGTGGATTTTCGGAGCTGCTGAAGCTGAAGCAGGAGTGAGCAGGCCTGGCGCGCTGTCTGTCTGGTTCGAGTTTGAGTTCCTGTCAGATTGAATGGGAGGAATCGGGGCTGGAAGGGCAGCGCCCGTGGACCCATTGGGGGACGCCGGCGCGGCCGCTGGCGTGCCAGGGAAGTCGCGGAAGGGAGTCCGCTTTGGATGAAGTTGTGGGATCGCGCTTGCCGACGCGCGGCGACGCCTCCTGCGCCCTATCGGCGGCTGGATGCCTGGCACATTTTCTCACATTTCTCGCAATTCCTCACAATTTTGCCACAATTTGTTTGTCACCATTTCCTCCCAGTCTCTCTTTCGCGCCCAGGCGGGAATTGCTGATTGACAGTGGCGTCGGTGTGGATGGGCCAGGGAGTCTGCCGTGGCCCCCAGCAGGGTATTGAAGCCTGGCATTGTGTCCCAACGCCTGACAGTGCCCCCGCACATCCCGCGACCGCCGTACGCCGACACTGGGAAAGTTAGAGAGTTTGAGGAGAGGCCCGAGATCCATGATGAGGAGGTGAGGCAGCAGCAGATGAAGCAAGCTTTGACAGTGAACCATTCCTTGACGTGCCCTTTTGCGAGGCATCTGCAGAGTTGGCCAATCACTGCAGCCCAGTGGCAGTGGTGAAATGCGGACAGTTATGCAGTATTTAGGCAATGTTGCAAGCCAGTTGTTGTTGTGGGACCATCCTGGAACAGACCAGTGAACTATTTGCTCCTTGGCCCCTGGACTTTCCTTATCCACAGGGTGCAGGTGAAGGAAGTCCCTTCAATGTACGGTAGACAGCAACTAAGCAATGTGACTTTTTTGGGGTAGTCACCTTGCTGAATCATTGTATCAATGCTTTTTCTTGATGCCGTGCGTTGGTGCGGCCATCTGCCCATTTGTGTTGGATGGACGAGTTTCTCACCTGCCGTGCAATGCCACAAGGCCAGCAGGCTGCATAGAATACCCATGGAACCTTGCCTACTTCGTGCGGACGGGGCACTGTTGCAGTCGCCATTAGCCAAGGGCATGGTGGTCACCGCAGCCACGATGTTGCCCAATCAAGCAATGAAGAATGGAATGAAATTTAGATGAGCTGGCTATTTGATTGCACTGATGTTTCTTGGCAGCCCACTTGGAGCAAAACAAAGCAAAGCTGCACATCGCATTTTGACTCAACTGTGCATCAATGGAACAACAGGTACAGGTCACAGAATGACACCAACTGAACTGGTGAAATCCTTGTGAAATCCAAGTGGAATGACATGATTTTGAAATGAGCAGCGGCTGAGGAGAGGGTTGTGGCGCTCAGGGCATTCAGAAAATGAGGGAGGCTGGCAGGCTGGCTGCAGAAACTTTGGAGTATGCCGGGAGCCTTGTGAAGCCAGGCGTCAAGACAGACACCATCGACAAGGCTGTGCACGAGTTCGTGATTGACCATGGGGCATACCCCTCACCTCTCAACTACAAGGGATTCCCCAAAAGTGTGTGCACATCCGTGAATGAGTGCATTTGCCACGGAATACCTGACTCCCGAGAGCTTGAAGATGGGGACATCTTGAACATAGACGTCACAGTGTACCTGAATGGGTATCATGGTGACACATCTAAAATGTGGTATGTAGGTAAGGCAGCGTACGTGTGCTGGAGAAGCAATATCAGCAATTTGCTGGAAGGCAAATGACTTCCCTTTCATCATGACTTCCTTGTTGGTCTCAGGACAAGGCATTGAGCACCTGTGAAACAAAGTCGGACAGAAAAACATTTTAAGGCATGAAACTGTCAACTGGCATCTAGCGATGCAGAATCACAAGGTCTGCTTGTTCTTTCCCAGTTTGACTGACTTGTTTTGTACCTTGTATCGGGAGAGCACAGTTTTGCAAAAGTCAAAATGGCAGATATCCAGAATTCAGGCTGTTGCTATCCATGCAAGAGTCCCAGTTGCTAGTCGGAATCCCTTTGAAACAAGGCCTTGCCTTCAGCTGACATGCAGTTTATGAGCACAGCACATTCAATTTTCTGAAGTGCAATCGTTTCCTTTGCTGAGTCCATCGCGAGACAGCTTGACAAACAGATAAGTTTCTGTTGATGAACATGATGTCATTGGGTGCCAGGTGACGTGAGCAGCGAGGCAAAACGTCTATGCGAAGTGACAGAGCAAGCCAGGGATGAAGCAATCAGCATCTGTGGACCAGGCGTGCCCTTCAAGAACATTGGGCTTGTGATTTCTGACATCGCACGGAAAAATGGGTTCCTAGTTGACAAGACTTTTGTGGGTCATGGTGTGGGCCGGGTATTCCATGCAGGACCATACGTCCTTCACCACAGGAATCAAGAACCTGGGAAGATGAGGGCTGGCCAGACGTTCACGATAGAACCCATTCTATGTGCAGGTGTGTGGCCATGTTGCCATTCTTCCGCCTCATCTTGCCCAGAACATGAGTAAGAATGCTTTTCTGGTTGGTCAGCCTTCCATTTGTTTTCATGATGTGTTGTGTCATTGAGATGTCAAACACCACCAAACAGTGGTCTGTTCAATTTCTTCCACCAAGCAACTTTGCCCAGTGATATTGCTGTCCAAGAGCCTGACAGGCAAGTTCATCAGGTTGATCGTGTTGCACCACTATGCAACTCAGTGTCCAATGTTGCCCACTATTCCCTGGTGAAGTGCAAGGGCGCTGTGTCACCCTGAACGGACAAATGCAGTCAAACTGGATTGTGTGCATCCCAACATCGTCGTGTTGTCGATCAGGGCAACCAAGCTACAAAACTTGGAAGGACGATTGGACGGTGGTGGACACGAAGGGCAACCTGTCAGCGCAATATGAGCACACCCTGCTTGTGACACAGGACGGTGTGGAAATTCTCACCGCCTTGTGAAGATCTACCACGATAGGATGGCCAGCTCACAGCTTCTGACTGCACAAGCATTCTCTTCTTGACGTGCTTGCTCTGCGGCAGTGTGCTGGAACGAGCGCCATTGATTTCCTGCCTTTTGTGACATTCTTTGTTGTTGTCTGGAGGCTTGGCCCAGGAGGGCGGCCCCCGTTGGCACCATGGGAGAAGGGAATGGCAACGGAGGCCTGCGACTCGCATGCAGAATATGATGCTGAGCCACTCTCCACGAGGCTGTCGAATCGCTTGGTTGGAGAAATTGAGCTGCTGGTGCCGATTCCTCGTGTTTTGGGTGAATTGCACCTTTTTATCGACTTGCTATCGAACCCAATTTCTATAATTTCTGCTGGATCACAGAGACAGCATGTTTTGTGTTACTTTGCAAAATAAGCAGCAGGTCCCTGTGACCGGCTGCTTTCCATGTGCTGGTCTCCTAATGTCTTTATGGGCCCCAGAATGGTCTCTAATCTGCAGTGCAGAATCTCCGCCTGTGTACCATTCATCTGCTCCAATGTCTCCAGGAAATCTGCACCTGTCGACGCATATTCTGATGTCTCCGTCGATGGAATCTCGCTGTGGGCTGACATCTACGTTATCATCAGGCGGCGATCTTGTGCGCTCAAGACTCACCTGAGAGCAACACTTCCTCCACACCAAAAGCCTTTGCTCACCTCCTCGATGGCCGGGGAGACGGCTGCCAAACCGACAAGTGCTCTAAAGCGGTGGGCAATGCCCTCCCGCAATGGAACAAATGAGCGTCTTAGCTGTTAAGTGCGTGTCATCATCTTCAAGGTGGGGTGGCATTGTTTCGGCCTGCAAAGCAGACTGCCGCCAATAGATGATATTGGCCTTGATAAAATCGAAGTTGGTAGCAACAGCGATGAGAGTGTGACGGCAACAACACTATCAAAACACAGTTCAGCCCTCCTTTAAGTCGAGGGGAGCCACCATTCCCATCGTCGATCGGAACAAGCCGCCACATGGAAAAATGCACATTCTGTCATTGTATCAGCCTCATTTGAAACGAGCGCTGCCGTTCACCTGGGCGCCCTGTATGTTGTTGTTCTTAACCAGTGCTTTCCCCACATTGTTGGTGGTCCCCGTGTGACCGAAAACGTCCTGCCATATCTGTCCCCATGGAAAGCCACACGTCACCTCACTGTGTCCGGTGGCCTCTCTGGGGCATGGGATTCCCACAAATGGGCAAGCATTGCGAACAGACGACCTGGCTCAGGACCTGTCGGCATACCCCACTAATTCTTTACAACACAGGGTTCAGTGTGCTCCCTCACTTGTCAGCAGTGCTTGGCAGCTGTGTCAAATTCTGATCGGCCTATGAAGTCTAGTCACCCGGTCACAACACTAGTGTGAAACATTTGAGCGTCGAATTGTAGAATTTATGTTGCCACGCAACTTATGCAAAACGTATAACTTCTTTTAGTGTAGTGTTGGGATCATGCTGAAGGGGTGTGTTTGCTCGCGACCGTTACGCCCTACCTATTTCCACACTCTCTGATGCCACCATCTCGCTCGAGGACGAATCCTTTCACCAGTCGTAACTGCCTTTCCCCCCTCTGAACACCGGGCATGCTCCCCAAACCTCCCTTTTATTCCTCCCCAAAAAATCCTCAAAAAATCCTCCGGAAAAGTTTCTAAAAGGAATCCTCCACAAAGATCCGTCGAGCAAATAATCACCAGCAAAAAACCTCCACCAGGAAAAAATCCTACACGCCAAAAAGAGTCCGCCCTGCCTTTCCCCCAAGTACGGTTCGCCATGCGCGGGGATCGTCCGCAGTACCGTTCGAGATTCCCTAGGGAAGGGGGGGACCCTGCTGGCATCCCATTCCGCCGAGGCGCCGAGCGGCCGCGGCGGTGGCCGCACCCGCTGGCCACCCGCGAGCGGCCGGCCTGGCCCGGGCCGCCGGGGCCACCAGCCGGCCATTATGCGCGCCTTCGACCTGCAGCGCGGCGACCGGCCGCAGCACGCCGTGCACATACGCCTCACCCCGGCGCTGCGCGACGCCCTGCGGGCGTCAGCCGACGGCGGGGATCGGCTGAGCATGCGGCTGGGCGGCAATGGGTCGCAGAATGTGAGTGTGCGTGTCGAGATGCGTTGCAGACCCAGGAAGTGGCAGTCGCGCAAGGGAGCTCCCTCGTCCTGGCGGAATAAAGACGGGCCTTTTGCCGCTTTGCAGCGGTGTGGGGCCGCCGACGGCAAGAATGAAATCGAAAACAAATGTGTATGTGTGTGCGTGGGCTGGGGTGGTGGTGGTAGGTGTGGGGTGTGTGTGGGGTGGGGTAGCTCGAGGCGGTTTCAAGACACGTGTTACAATCCCAGGAAACCACTGTCATACAGAGGAGCAGCCACGTCCTGGCAAGCACAAGACTGGCCGTTTTCCGCTTCGCAACGCTGCAGGGGCCGCAGTCGGCGAGAGTGAAATCGAGGCGGGGTGTGTGTTTGGGGAAGGGCGAGTGCGGCGCCGGGCGTTTTTGCCACGTGCGGCTCGGCGATGCGCTGGAAGACTTCCCGGGGATTCTGACATGGGGGAAGTGGGCGCGCTCCACGGAAGGCCTTGCTTGAGATGGGGATCGCAGGAGCGGTGCGCGCGTTTGCTGTGCGTGGAAAGAGGGAAAATGTTGGTCGGCGCCGCTGAGTGTGGCCTGCCCGGGCGCAGGGCGTCATCAGGGTGGGGACCAAGGAGTTTGGGTTCATCAGGGTGCCGGAGAAGACGTGCGAGCTGGTGACGGCGCCGCCCAGGCTGGGAAAGGCCGGCGCGGCGCAGAGGGTGGCCGAAGTGAGGGACAGAATCCAAGTCCAGGTGAGTCAACAACTGCGCCTCCGCCATTCTTCCAAACCGCCCGCGCCCGGCAGCTGCCGGGTCGTCCGCGCGAACTGTGCGCCGCCCTTGTGTTTGTTGATGGCGGCTGGATTGGCCTTCGCCTTTGTGGAGCCTTGCCTGACCTGGGTGTGTGTGGGCGTTTCGGGACCGTAGCGCAAGCTGGACGCGAAGGAAATCGACCGCATCCTGTCCAAGTCCAAGGAGAAGAACGGCACGTCTGTCGTGCGCCTGGAGAAAATAAGCTCGGAGGGTGAGTGGGCGCCTCGGGCGGCCGCGCTGCGCGTCGCTGTGCGGCTGCGGCCTTGGGACGATTTGTTTTTCGGCATTCTTCCTGAAAAGTGCCAAGGCTGTAGTTTGTCGTGTTGGACTGGTGGTATCAAAGACATGGCCGGTGGTGGCGCAGTTCTCGAAAGATGGAAAGAGACGGGCTCCACCCCCATCCACCCCCCCCACCCCGTGGCCTCCAGGCAGTGGATCCTCGAACAGTGCTCCACTTTCCACCGGGCGTAGGCCATTGCGGCCAGCCCCTTTGACCTGTACACTGCCAGCACCATGTGCCTGCAGGGGGGCAGGAGATAGTGCTCGGCCTGATTCCTGGCGTGCCCTGTGGAGAGAAGCAGGCTGCCACAATTCAAGGATTGCGCCACGTGTCAGCTTTCATGTTGTTTGACAACTATGCTTTGGACACTGTGTGGGGCCATTGCTTGCATTGCCATAAGGCGGAGCTTGTAGCATCCTTTTCAATTCTTGCCACCACCTGATTCTTGTACCGCAGCTTGGCAAGCTGACGTTGATTCTGCTGAAAATTGTCTGCAGTTGCACGCAATCAGCGGATTGTCAAGGTGCCAGGGAGGACAATAATTGGTCCTGGATTCCCAGGTAGGCCCTGGATGATCCAGGGTTCTGCCTGGTTCACACCTTTCTTTGCTTTCAGAAATGTGGCAAGACCAGTGTGCTGCTTTGGCATCTGAATGAGTCGAAAGTTCTTTGCACCAAAAGGGAGATCTTGGCAAGAATGGACGTCCTGCTCCTGAGCAGAGTGTTTTCATCATTGTTGAAATTCAAGCTTTTCAAAGGACTTGAGCCAAATAGCTGCTTCAGTATCATGGCCTTGTGAGACTCTTTCCTGTCATGAAAGTTGATGCGCAAGTCTCTGGTGCAAGAGGGCAGCACACAATGCACGGCAGTACACATAGCAGTAGACCTTGCAATCAAGGGCCATCTGATCGAGTTGAGCCGAACCTACTGGCCATCAAGTGAATCCTTGCAACTCTGTGAGCAGTCAGTTGGTTGTGTAGGCAGGTGCCAGTTTGCCCCGACGCCCTTGTCTCAAACTACTGCAGTTTCACAAGTGTCGATGGCTGTGATCACGATTTCAGCCTTGCTGATACATCCCATTGGTTGATCTTTCACTGTGAGGTTGATGTCTGGGTAATGATTGAATTCTTTCTTTTCAACGTGTGCATTGTGTACATTTGCAGCGTTCTAGTCGGAGCCTAGCCTGAGCCCAGTTTGCAGACGAACAAGTGGCAGTAGTTTGGTATTCCTCTTTTGCTTTGAGGTTTGGGTTGGGCTTAAGCCCCATGAACATAGATGTAGGAATAGGCTTCCAGCTTATTCAATTCAATATGTTAACATATTCAATATATACCCAACATATACAACACACATATTCAACACATATTCAATTCAACCCTGCTGCTTGACATATTCAATTCAACCCTGCTGCTGTGTGTCCAGGTCCTGGCACGATTGGCCCACAACCCTCCACCCCAACTGAGTCTCCGAAACGATCTCCGATGGGACCCCCACCAGCCAGGATCGCGGACACCGCGCAGCCTCCAAAGCCTGATGCACAACCAAAAGGAAAAGGTGGGCAGTGGTGACGAGAAAGTCACTGCGATCGACGACCTTCATGCTGGCCATGCACTCCAGCAAGAGAGAGAAACACAATCTTGTTGGGACTATTTTACATCAAGCTGGGGATGTTTCCATGGCCTTGGTCATGCAACTGTGACTTGAGTGATTAGTGTGGATCGCGCCTTGATTGCACTTGGTGTCTGTTCAGGCTTGCAACCAGCTGCACCCATGGACCAGCCAGCTCCAGCAACCACCAGATCACCACCAGGTGGTTCTGCGGGAAGGGGCAGAGGCAGAGGTGAGGGCACAAGCCATCTCAGGGAGTGTGCTTGAACTCGTGAGGCTGTTCCTGTTTTAGATGTTCTTGCCCTCGAGTTGCCAGGAAGAGCACCTCCATGATATGGTTGAAATAGCTTCATTGTCCATGGTTGGCGCACAGCCAGTGAGCGGTGTACTTTATTGAATGGCAGTGACCGGAACTCCCTGTGTGCGAGTCAATAGATTCATTCCAACGTTTGCTGCTGTGTTATGGTCAGTGGCCAGCCCTCCGGTACACGCTTTTGTTCTGTTGATTGCTTTGCTGATGCTGGCAAAGGATTTCCAGCCACATAGGAGGTGGAACTGATGGATTGTGCACATACAGAGGTGTGATCTTGGCACACCTGAACAGAAAGTGCCGCCTCAGCAGACTGTGCATGCCACAGCAAACACTGTGGCACATGTGCAATGTCACATTTATTCACACCTGTACTTGTGGTTTTGGTGCAGGCGGTGGCAGGACTACCAATGCGCTGGGCCTCCTTAGGGCTCGAAAGAGTGGCAAATCTGACCCTGTGAAGTGTGAAGCTGCCATAGCTGCAGCGAAGGTTGACAACACACGCATTGTTGTCATCGCTCTCTTGAATGAGAAACCTTATTCCATGAAGGTTAGCAACACCTCGCACTGGAAATAAGGCCCTCAGTGTTGGCCATGGGTGATATTGTGCTGTTGGAGTTTTGTTGTGAAGCTCTATTGCACATGACGTGGTAATTGTCAAATGTTTGTGCAGCACGAATATTTCACGAATCTTTTGTTGCCAGCTGATTGTGTGCAGCTGCGATCCCGTGCTTCCGGATGTCCAGGAGCAGGCAGCAAGCAAAGGAAACTAAGAGATTGATGAGAAGGCGTGCAATGCTGGCATCTTGTAGTGGATTACCAGCACTGGGGCCTGTGTTCTATCCAAGGAAATCTGCCACTTTGCTCTCAGTTCTGAATGTATGCCTGTTTCCTGCTGCTTGCAGGCCATCCAGCAAGCTGTCTTGGATTCGTACCATCAAGCCAAGCAGCGCAAAATTCCAGCCAAAGAGTACATCCTGCGGCTGGTGCCACACCTGAGCACGTTCAGCCTGGCAGGAAAGTATGTCTTGAAGGATGGGTTGGCAAAGGAAGTTTTGGCCTTTATGGAGGCGCAGCCCAAGGGAGAAAAGGCGGAAAAGGCACCTGGTATGTTTGTGGTTTGCATTTGCGTGCTTTTGATTGCAAGGGAGACCTTGAAGGGCCTCAGAGGGCTTAAATTATCTCAGATTCTGTCCAAAGAGGGCATGTGCAGTGCATGGCCTGTTGGCCACTGGCCTTTTGTGCCTGGTGCTGACCTTGACTCCTCGATGCTGTTTGTTTGTGGCAAACTATGTACTCAGTCTCGCCAATGTACTGCTGCAACCAAAGAGCTGGAGCACTGAGTGCTTGTTTTTGCTGCTGTAGCTGCCACTGCAAAGGAACCTGCACGCGTTGGTCAGAAGCGACCGCTGGCAGATCGCGACAAAAACATGAAGCGGTGAGTGCATACCGGCTACAGGGCATCTTCACAATCTGTGGTCTTTGGCTGTCTCTGCACATCTTTAGGAGGGTTGTGTATTGTATGTCACGCGGCCCCTTCCAAATCATCAAAATATTTGTACTTCATTTCCTTTCACGTCCAACGCACCCTTCTGTACATTATCTTTTGCACCCTTTGCGTTTGGCAGCGAAGCGGTGGCTTCCGGTTGCCAGTGCATGCTAATCACATTGCACTGGGGTGCCTTAAAGTCTTCGCCTCATTTGCCGCAAGGGTGTTGCTTTTTGTCTTGTGCAACAAATGCTGTTGCGAGAAACCTAGAGCCCCAGAGTGGATGTGGGTACCAGAGCCATGAATATGCTGTCCTGCTCACCTCCCAACAGGTTGGACCACGCCACGGGTGCTGCACCAAGAGTTGATCGAAGTAAAGTACCGAGGCCTGGCGTGCGGAAACACCCCCAGCCAGAATGCCCGGGGGCGACCATGGAGAACAGCCCATCTGCCACACCAACAGAGCGCCAAAAGAAGGCGACGAAAAGGCCGAGATTAGAGTCGTCAGCAGGAAAGGACCGTGCACCTGTTGCCCCTGTGGTGGATATGGTGGAAACAACTCATAGCAGCAGAGAAAGAGACTCTGACGAAATGATGAATGACCATCCTGTCCCGGCAGCCGCCGACAACAGCCACTCTGAGCGCAGACAAACGAACGGATTCTCAATGAACAATGGGATCCCTGGTTTTCTTGAGACTGGCGACTTGAGCAAGGAGTGGTTCTCTGAATTCGTGGATAGGAACATTGAGATTGTTCCTGAAATTTCATCTGTTGAGGAATTCACTGTGGCACAAGCCGAGTTTCAGAGGAGGTATGCTGTGTACATTCGGCTAAATCAGCTGATTGAAAGGAACAGGCTGCACTTCACCACGCTCATGGGTGCCCTTGCTGCATCTGTGGCGGAGGAGGAACAGAATAGGCTGTATCAACAGTTGCAGGATGAATGGACTGCGTGCATGCAGCTGTCTCTGCAATGGGATGGTGCATTCAAGATTCTGCACGAGGAATTGGGTTTGATGCGGAGCAGGCTTGAGGACTTTGCAGCAATCCATGGTAGTGAGTTTGTGGGAGTTGATGGGCCGGAGAGGACGGGTCTTGCAGCAGGGGAGACAAGCAGGTCTCCAACGTGAGTGGATCCACCCTCATAGACGCAGAGGGTTAGACCTTAGGGAAGGAGTGTGAAAAGTAGTGCAGACACGCACCGCCACACACACACACACACAATGTGACACACACAGACATCATTTGGCATTGAGAGGATAGACACCATGGTAGACGAGAGAGGGGCGAGCAGGCAGTTTCGGCAGTGTTCATCCATTCCGTATCTGGGCCACAGTTTTGCATTGGCTCATGGGGTTTTAGGGCTTGGGTTGCTGCACTCCAGAGCCTGAAGCACCAGACGCCATCAGTATCGCAGTCACACGAGCAGCTGGGATTCCTGGTGTTGAAGCAAGAGAGTTTGACAGGCTGTCGCGCACGGCACCATCCTACGGAGCGCTGTTGGCGGCCTGTGATGGGTTCCGCGCCCCTAGTTTTGTTCAAGGTGCGTTGGAGGCTGGGATTAGCACTGCGAGGCCTGGTCTTGAACAATCCTGTGCAATGCTGCAACATCGCTGCGGATGTTTTGGAGCAGGTTGTGGCTGAGGGCTGGCGCCCTAAATGAAAAATTCTTCCGAGGTCGCGGTGCTCAGCAGGCGTTAGGTCTCCAAAGAGAAATAGTGTCCAAGGTTTAGTGTAGGGACTTGGGTCCAGGGCAAGGGGCGCATCTACAGATTGTAAATTGCGAACGCCGCTGTCTTCGTTTGCGGTGCAAGAAAAATCGAGAAATGCCGCAGGGCTGCGACTTTCCATCAGCCTCGACCTGTACCGGCGCTCCATCTGTCCACCGGCGCTGCAGTCGTAGGCGGTTGGGGTGCAAAGGATGCGAATCACTGCTTCAGAGGCTGGTCCCGGAGCCGCTCATTTTGCCATGGCATGGCCTTCTCTTGCTGTTGGGAAGATATGCCGACTTGACCGGATTGGCCAGCGTGGTGCCTGTTCCAGCGCGACTCCATCCCTGCTGCGCTGTGAACAAACTGGTCCACGCAAGGCGAATGTGGCAATGAAGTGGCAACAAAGGGGCAAGGTCATCTATTCACGGCGCACTGGAGACGCACATGCTGCCCGACGCTGCCATGTGGACACCTGGGGCGATTCAGCCGAATTGAGGGACAGAAGAAGGAAACAACTGTGCTGAATGAACAACAAAGGGGAGAACGGCCTCTGCGCCGAATTAGTGTTCTCCAACAGAGCGCCCCCAGCTGTATCCAGTCTAGAGAATTAATACTACAATAACAAAGTATGTTACATAGTCCCTCGAATTGCCTTTGCCGCTGGCGTGCAGATATCCCAGATGATGGCGCTCTTTTCCTCCTCACGCTTGCCGCCTCCTGCCGCGCCTACTGGGTGGAGCACGAGCTCTCCGCACATCCTCCTCGTCATCGCTTGACACGAAGGCCCCCGGGCGCTCCGCTGCGTTCACTGCACCACAAAACACATTGGCATGAGTCGTAATGAGTTGAAAATGGTTGTTTTTGGCAAGAGGACAAGATTTCTAACACATGGTGTCACGACAAAATGTATATGCCACCGTTCGTGCTATGCCCGCAGTACCTGACTCGTCAGAGTGTGTCATGGCCACGCCGAGGGCCACTGTTGACAGGAAAAGCATGTCATACAATGGCAGCTCCCGCAAGAACAAATTAGCGAGGTGTACACAATGTCAACGTGTGGTGGATGATGGTGAAGTCCCTCGACTGAGGGTACAATGAGTCTGGGCAGGACGAACACAGCATCAAACGCATGGCAGGTTCCTGTGCGATCCACACATGGCAGTAGAGGATGGCCACTGCAACGATGAAGCAGCACAGTCATGGAATATCTGAACCATAGGTTACCTGCGGGCGTGGCGGTGGCTGCCCTGGCTTTCGTAGCAGAGGATAATCGTGTTCTCTTTCTCTGCGCCCCGCGAGTTCTTGGAGAGTCCAGACCTTCATCCACCGTCGGCGGCCTGTGCCCCGCAGCACCGCAAGCTTGATTTCATTACGTGGAACCTTGACCTCACACTTCAGAAGTCGAGCATGGGGGTATGGAGGCGGTTGAGAAGCAGGCGGGGAATAGCATCACAAATAATCCTAAAGGGAGGGCGTTCTGTGTGGCGTGCCGTAGATATGCAATACGCGCTATCCTGGCTGTCATGAATGTCAATTTTTGTAACTAACACTGCCGTCCATTGACATAAGCCTACTCATCTGTCGCTGACAGCAGACACTGCGTGGCCGCGACTGTCTGCATTCTCCATAGCATAGTGAGGCACAAGGTACGCTGCCCATGCCTACACAACTCATGACATGCAGTTGGATGGTGGCCATGCTCATCACCAACCACACAGCTGGTCATGGCCAAGGGTGCCCTTTGCTGCATCAGCTTCAATGAACAATGCTGCACCATCGCTGCACAAAATGCTACGGCTTGCCTCTTTGTTTCTCTGAATTCCAAGTTCTTCCGCAGCGCGTGGACCTTGTGTGCCCACCACACCGCTGGACAGGCGAAACCGCGGCGATGTGTCAGGATTCTGAAAGCTGCAATCAGTGACGGCATACGAGACTGTCCTACAAAACGTCACCGTTGACCCTCTTCCTGCCTTCGGTGGCGCGACATCTTACTGTGTTGCTATGCGAGCGACTGAGGCGCAGCTGCCGATTGAGTAAACATTGGGCTCACAGCCAGTGACTCATCAACTCACACGACAGTACATTGTCACCGTGGCGGACGTTCCAACCACACAAGTGCCCCATCATCACGGGCCGCACGCACACAAGAGCATAGAATCAGCACCTGACATCTGCAGATGACTCGGCGTTGATGACGTCATTGGGTGTGTTCGACGACGGCGGCCTTGCGGAGGCTGGCAGTTCCACGTCATCGTCTGCGGGTCTGCCTTTGTGTGCATTCTCCTCGCCGTGCACTGGTGCAGTGGGCCCCGGAGCGCGTGCGCGACCCAGCGCTGCTGCCACCTCCTGGAGGCCACACACACCAGCGATGGCAACGCCCACTGTGTAGCGCACAATTTGTGTATTGTATGCAATTTCAGTAATTACTGAAATTGCGAGCCCCTAGTCCTGCCAAAAGAGATGCATGTTGCACGGTGCAGTGTGATGAATGCCTTGGGGTGAGCAATGGAGAGCAGCGTGAACATTTTTGCACGTGCTTCAAGCATTTATGTTGTTTGTGTGTTTATCCATCCTTGGGCTGAGGACAATGTCCTTATTCTCCAGTAAGCTGATTGAATGCACGCAAATCAAACGCGAAAACGCGAGACACAAGTCACGTTGCGTGTCTCCACCGAAACCCTATCGTCAGATGACGCACGGTTCTTAGCTCCCTAGGGCGATCACTCCAAGAAGCTGCGCTTTCAAAACAAGTATGCATTCCGCTCGGTGTAGCATCAAGCACCAAACAATTGGTAAGCAATACGTGGTTTATGTGCACATGTCAACCGTCTCATCAACTGGCATGGGCCGCGGTGAGTGGCAATACTTGAAGCTCGTAGGTTTCACGAGCGCACGAAGCTGTCTTACTAAAAGTAGAGTGGAACTAACATAATTGAGGAGAAGATAAGCAGCCGGGAGGAATAGACACATACGGAATTATCTTACAACCACCGTTCCAAAAGTGCTGTCGCTTCCCTAATCTTGCTATAACTTTGCAGGATCAACTCAATTAGTCAATCCGCCAGCAAATTCGGATTCCTTGATAGATTCTGAATTGATGTGGATATTGGTAAAATTAGTCATCGTCATATAACAGGACATGCGAGCCCCGCCAAAAGCGCCCCTGTCCATCCCCGCTGGGGCCTCAATTCCCCTTAGTTTTGTGCTCACGTGTTCCCCATGTGTAGGCAACAAATAGGCACTACTACAACCTTTCAAGAGTTTTGGCATTATGTTAATTATACTCTTTGTAGACCATCTCTTCAGCTATGCTGACTCATGTCTGAAATTCTCAACTTCAATGATTGGCCATGTTGGCACCAACACAGGCCGTTTTGGCATTAGCGCCAGCGTGCATGGTCTTCCTAACCTTGGTGGGTCAGCTAGGTCAATGCTCTTGCCCTAATCTAGGTGTCTTTTGACCTTTGGCCACGACATGCCCACAAATCTTGTTGACAACCCAAAAATCTGCAGCAAACCCGCATCGTTTGCTCTGCAGATTCTGCTTTGAATTTAGCTGAATCTACAGTGTATACCAAACCACCAGGTCAGTCATCTTTCCCAAAGACAGCTCAGCTAGATCCACCTACTTTGAAGGGCAAGATGAGGTCGCCATGCTCCGCCCAATGTCCCAAGAACACGAAAAGTCGCATTTTACCTCTTCCTCACGTATTGCAACAACGACGGCACCGATTGCGACGTTTGAGGGCTCCACGGATAGCTCTCAACGTGGCGCGTCAAAATTGTTTTGGTCGAGTTTTCTGACTCGCACGTTTTGACCCCCGTTTGCTCGAATTAGGGAAGCGAAAATCCTTTGAACAGATGTAGTATTACTTCGGATGGAATTACCTCATTATTACCTTGAAGATGTATTGCTACCTTATTGCCTTAGAACTGCCTTGGATTGTGCCATTACCTTGAAGGCGCAAAGCATTGCTCCGTCAGTTTTGGTGCACGCCATCAACTGGCCAACTCTGCTCTCTCACCTTTTTGGACTGTCTCTGCTTTACTTGCTTGCTAATGACGTCACCCACATGCTGCTCATCTTCTATGGCACGCGCCGCATCGCTGGCAATGGCAGCCTTCTGTGTCTCGGCCAGAGACGCATTGTACATGGCAGCAAGGGCACCCTACAAGTGTACAAACAGCCCGGCCATTCGATCAGATACAATCTTTCGCCTCTGTGTGGACTTCAAGGCAATGTGCTGGTTGTCCTGTAAGCAGACGGCACAACCATGCACTATGCTGGCAGCCGCGGCCCATACAAGAAGGGCCAATCTTCAAAATGGCAATGAACCAATTAAATTAACTGAGCTAATCCTACGTTGTATTGAAAACAGTAATGCCGTGCTGGAGCATTGTACCACGCCACTGGCCGATAAGAATTGACAAATCCTATGTTCTGGTAGCAAAGCAACTACGAACTAATCCTGTTGCACCACTGTCAACACCAGATTCACGTCAGTGCAAGGCACTGCCGCGTGCAGCCGCTAGGAGCGCCCCAGAGGCAAATTCGTCCAATAGCAGGACTCCAATAAATCAGACACCCTCAACATAGAGCAATGCTCTCCTCAATGGTGGACAAGGGCTGGCATACAAAGTGGGAATTCTACGCAACAATTCGTGTCAACAAATTCTTTCTTTTCTGCCTTTGTGCCAGGTTGTACGGCCTGCTGACTACACTTTAGGCATGTGGGCAACAAGGGAAGATCAACAAAATGACTCAAAACAAATGATGACCTCGCCCTTGGGCTGCTCATTGCCTTCCAAGTGCCCAAGCTCATTCCATCCGATTGCCTTGTTGTGCGAATGAAACCGCAAGATTACGCACACTGCAAAGATGCGAAAACAGAAACATGCCTTCTCGTCCTTATCTACAAAGTTGCGCAGGGCGTTGGCCAGCTCGTCCTCTGGAAGGATTTCTAGGTCGTGTTGAAGGGTTGCAACAATCAGCTCATCTATTCGATCCTGATCGTGCTCCTCAGGGCGCACGTAACTCCCCAGCGCATTGTCCTCCACCACCGCATCCCTGGCGCACAACACAGACACCTCAACGGTTGCAGCCCAACAAGCAATCCACACCGCCCAATATGCACAAAACGACTAATGAAAACAACTGACGGATCACAATCGGTGATTCCAAAGGGGTTATGCTGGCAGCAACAACGGCCAAACTGCTCCAACACGAACAGAGCAACCATCCTTGCCGTCTGCTGACAATTGCCCTCAAGGATTAATGCATCACAGTTGCCAAGGAACTGATAGGGAGGAGGTTGTTCGGAAGGTTGTTCACAAATTCCCATCAAAGCATTAGGGCGGCCTGTGATCAATCGGATAAATCTATGTTGTGGAAAAGCGCCACAGGGAAAGCAAAATAAGATGCAGATCAAGATGTGCATCTATCAGACACAACTGGCCCCGAGCGTTTCTCCCTGCCAGTTGAATGGAAATGTACAGCATTCACAACGGACCTGTTCCTTTTGGATGCCCGTGTCCACAGCAGCAAATCATGTGGGTTCGCAACCTTTCCCACAAACATTTGACCAAATATCTGCGAGCTGATTGTGGAGCACCCGGTGTAGTCCACCCTGAGGCGAATCAGCGGCTTCTGCCCAGGTTTGGCAGGGGGTTTGTCCTTCAAAGCTTTCTCCAGCATCTGTTCAACTCGCCGCTCAAGGAATTTCTTTATGCTGTCCTGGTTTTGGCAATCCACCTCCATCTGATCTGCCAAAGTCACCTGAGCAAATTCATAGGGCCTTACACTCTTTATTTCATGCCTCATTGTCCTCCATTTATCCCCAAGAATATCCAGTACAAACACGTGCTTGGGCTTGGATTCACCTGTGGCGCAGTCTCAGGCACATGGCCCTCAGCATGTGTTGATACAAATGCTTTACATCAGAAAGTTAGCGATCCAATGACTATCCAGTCCACTGCTCCAGCCAGATCAACAACAGAAATAACATCTCTGCAATAGACTGGGCTTTCCCTAGCCGTGGCTGCATGGCAAGTGAATATTGTAAGCAGCACAGTGTAGCAACAGTCCTGCATGTGCACTGTGAATGGAAGCAAGCGCTGGTGCAAATGTGCGTGAGATGAAGTGCGGTGTGCTGTTCATGTGATGCTCGGCACTGGCAATGCCTGTCAAGCGTTCAAAGCCGTCTACACACTGGTGCAATTCTCCACACCAGGATAGTCATCACGCGTGTAGCATTTGATGGGGACCGTCTGTGTTCCAGTCGTATCAGCAGCCAACCAGAGCACATCCCCTCGCCATTACTGGAACTTCAAGACTTTCCTTGTCAAAAGGAATCCCATTCCATTTAAATGGTGCAACAAACAGGCTGGATCTGGTACGCCCTTGAGAGCAAACCTATGATTGGCCATTCAATTCCCTTGCGCATTATCCCGCTGATTCTTCCTGCAATTATTCCACCCACTGCCGCTCTTGGAAATGAGCAAATTTTACACCTGCTCTTGCAAAGCGAAAATTCCAGAATATGGGCAAAAGCACAGGCATGTTTGCACAGGGGTATCCTGGACAGGAACACGATGACAAACAGGCAGCATTAGTGTATTATTGCCGTCCACAACACGCACATACTTCAACTAGAACTCCCACCGCCTGCAAAGTGTGTGATTCTGCAACGCCCAGGTGCATGAAGCGTGGGGTAGTGTGGCGGAAAAGTGCACAGCAAGTCGCTGATGTATACCAGCAGTGCATGACAAAGGCACTTGCATTCCATGGCGATTTGCTGCAGTCACAACCGCTCATGGACATGCACCCACTTCACTGTTTTCCAACACAGGTTACCTTCGCTGAGAGCTGTCGCCACCGATGATCCTGGCTGCAAAATTGAGAAGTTTCCAACTGCGCTCTCCTGTGTCAGATACATATTTCCGTCATGGACTCAACAACTCACTGTCCAAACCTCCTTCAGCAATGGAGTGTGTGCTGTTAATGGCCTGGTGAGCATCGCAGGGATATGAGCACATGGCACTCGTCCCCTTGGCTACATCCAAGGGCATAATTCCAACAATGGAAGACAGGTCTGGCATCTTCTAAGTTTCCGATTGCTGTTCTTCTCAATTAATGCATCCATCAGCTGCCCAGTTCTTCCTGCTGTTGAAGATCGCACCTTGAGTTGTGCTATCAGGGCGACAACATGATGCAACAGGTGCACTGCACCAAGCCACACTACCAGACAAGGGGATTTTGGAATTCTGCACTGAAAGAACAGAAAGCATGCCACCCATGTGTTGCAAACCTGCTATCATGGTCTGGAAATGCGATTCTTTCAGTTTCATTGAGTGGCCAATTGTGCAAATTGTGACTAGCGGAGCCCTGACTAATGAGATGGGGAAGGAGCAACAGTTCAGATGCACAAATGGCAAAGCAAAATTTCACAGTACACGGTGCAGGACATTGTGCTTGCCCCATGAAGAGAAAGCAATCAAAGGATTTCTTTTGGGCAGCGACCCCTCTGCAGCTTGCCAGACACACTCAGTTTGGATACAATGGCATGTGTGGTTTGTTTCGGACTGAAGCAAAAATGGCAGTAAAATGTACACTGCCAGCACTACAAAGACTGACTATATCAGTGCAAATGGTACGCTTGCACACAATGACTATGGTTCAGATTGGTTCAGAGGTGTATAGGGTCACTGTTGTGGACCAACAATCAGGCGATGCGGAAGACAGGGGCCACCGATTCGCACACATGTGGGCACCATCATATCCTCATATCCATTTTCAGCAATATGCAAAGTGCTACTGTGGTGGAACTTGTCAGTTGCACACACATAAATCTCATTGCAGCTGCGTTCATCGCCCAACATCGCCAGCTTGGTGACAGCGACTGTCCTGCTATGTTTTGCCAAGCATGTTATAACTGAAATTGGGCACAAAACGCACCTGATGTTTGGGCAGGTTGGCACGAAATACAGCACATCTGTTTGTGCATGCGTGGGTAGTGCTTGTCAATTGAGGCAACGGCAATGAGTGGATTCTCTCACCTGTGGTTCAGGGATGCACTCATGCTCATGTCCCCAGATAACAAGATCCAGGAAACTGGCTAGGCATTTCTCTTGAATGCAGTTCTTAGCATGCTGTCCATGCTGCACTCGATTCTGGTGGAGAACAAAAATGTTGAACCAGTCGTCAGTGGGGTATCCAGGCGACTCCTTTGGACGAATCCTGAGGCACAACACACAGTGCAGGCAATGGAAAAGGCCTCAATCTGCATGAATGGGCTGTACACAGATTGTGAAAATTTCAATTCATGGATCCAATTCTGCACGTCGCTGCCTGGAAACAATAGAGTTATTAGTAGACAATATAAGTGGCTTTTGCCTTCTGAATAATGGAATCAAAACAGTGACAACAGACTACATTGTTCAAAGTCGTTGCTGCATACATTGCAACCATTCATGCCTTTGCATCCTTCAAGGGATAGGGCATCTAGTGGGCAAGCTTACCACTCCACGCAGCCAGGCGTCTGAAAGAGCCTTCCTAGTCTTTCATCACGGATGTGGCCAAGGCCATACAATGCAACCTTTGTTGATCCCTGGAGCATGCCAAGCACCCATTCATCACTTAACCGGCACATGGTGATTGTGCCAGTGCAAAAACTGAGTCAACTCGCATTCATTTGGACAGCTATGAAGCTGCAATCAACACTGGGCAGCAGCCTTCTCTCATCGCATTACTGGACAATTCACTCTCACAAATGTCATTTTCTTGTTGTGCACAGATGCCCCTATGAGGCGAATCTCAAACACTCCACATTTTGACGGGGGTTGGGCAAGGGGTTGTTCTTTGTGCTGCCAGCTTTGCGGTCTGCAGCAATGTTTGCCCTGGCCTGTGGTCATACAGGCCTGCAAAAGGGATCTCCCATGTTGTTCTCCAATTCGACGACTCACACGTCCCAAAGATGATCATTTCGTCGAAGATGACATGTCCACAAGTGACAAAATAACATCCCTCAATTGGACTGAATCAGTGTCTGCCTCACCTTCTGCAGGAGCACAGGTGCCAGTCGAATTTTCCCCGGTCCTTGGGAGCCCCCCAGTGTCTGTGTGGCAAGCACTTGTTGACTGAAGACCCATTGTCAGCACAAAACAAGATACGATCTGTCATACTGAGTGGGGTGGCGTTCTGTTAGATCCTCAATCAAATTGAAGACAAGAGATTTTCCTGCGCAGAGAGGACGCGCATGACCCCAGGAACACAGCATTTTCTGGCCTGACATCGACAGCTTGGTGAAAGGGCCTTGCTTTGCTTTGCTGCGTTGTGCCAGGTGTGTAATCAATGGACTTGGACACCATTTTCAATACGAACAATCGCTGATTGGATGGATTCTGCTGTGCCCGTTGTGGCTCCCCAGGTTCAAGGCCCTTGTTTCGTCGTATGTTGTGACAAAATGTAAGCAATGAATTCCACTCACTCTACATTTTCCCATCACATGTCCCATTGCAACAGATTCATGACTAACTTGACAGACATGACCAACTTGACTTGACTAATTTGACTGCTTTTGGCTGGAGGGGTGAGGCAGGACACATAGACCAGGCCCCAGGCGCACACCATTTTTCCGAAGTAGTTCACCAGGCCGCAGGAAGACAGCACGTCCACGGACGACAAGTTGCCGTCCCCTGACGGGTCGTCGTGGTTCCCGTGTATGGTGAACACCGGCATGCCGATGTTCAGATTGGGATCCTCGAAGTTGACGCACCTGCGTCGTCACGCCAGCCGCGGTCAGCGCCCCCTTCGACCCATCTTGGCGCCACGCTTCGCTTTCTTTTGCCTTTCTTCTCATACGATCATAGACATATACGATCAGAGCATTGCACACTGCCCTTTGCAGGGATCATCTCCTGCAGAGTTTCAAACGCTTCTGTTTGGGTGGGGCGCCCCGTTTTCCATCCTCTCTCCTCCTTCCAGCCCCAGGCACCTCACTACCCCCGCCCAGCCACAATCCTCGCTTTCTTTTTCCCATTTTCGCGCCTCCACTTACTTGCGCTCGAATGCCGACTGATCGCTGAGCACCTGGAAATTGACCGGCTTGTCGCTGAGGCAGTGCCTCGTGAGCGTGCCCATGGCCCTGATCAGCGTCGAACGCGACGGCTTGTTCTCGTGAAACAGGTCGCCACCCAGCAGCACGCAGTCCACCTCCAGCCTCTGCGCCATCTCGAACACCTCCTCGAATGCGTCGAAGGAGTCGTCCCTCCGAACATTGTCCCTTTCCCAGACGCCCTGCCACACACACGCGCTGCAAAGTCACCAGGGGGCCCTTCCACGCGGCCGCAGGCCGGCTGGACGGCTCAGAACGCCCCCCACCAAGTGATTGTCCGTGGCGATCAGGATCTTCAGTGTGTTTCTCCTGCGGGACAGCAATGCGTGTCATGGGTTTTGCAGTCATGGGTTGGCCCGCCACCAGCGGGCACGCATGGGCAGAGTCTGGCGGCGGTCAAGCGAACCCACCGCTGTTCGTCTGCCGCCATGGGTGCCTGGATGTCCGAGGAAGGGACTCGGTGTTGCGGCCGAGCGGCGACTGGCGACTGGCAAACGGCACCAAAATTTGAGGATGACGTCTACGACCTGGCACACCAGCGAGGAATCTCTGTTGACACTAGCTCACAGTACCGTGAGCGACAGAGCGGAAGCGGGAAGGATTGAATTACAGAAGGGACAGCCAGTGTCTCCATACCATTGCAAGATGTCGTCAAGATGTTCATTTGTTCATCTGGTCCCCACAACACGGCTTCAGCGTGCAGGGCTGTGCACCGTTTTGGTGGCATCGTGTTGTGGGCCATGTCCTTGGGAACGTGTGGCGAAACACGTGTATTGTTTCAAAACATTTACTCACATGCATGCGAGAGATGGGTTGAGAGTCATTGTCGGAAATCTTCAGGTAGATATTCTTGGAATTGATTTGCAAAATCCGCCGTCTTCGAGACATCACAACTCTCCTGGGTCACTGCATCGCGCACGACGTGTTGCACGTGACGACTCATTTATGTGACGCCAGTGTTAGCCTGCCTCTGAAAACAAACATAGCCCTTCTGGCTGGTTTTGGCCTGTTTTGGCGTTTCTGGCGTTGCTGCTCCACTTTCTTGGTGTTAAAACTCTTCCTTGCTTCTTCTTGGCACATGTCGATTTTGGCTGAACTCGCAAGCTGGGTTCAGGCGCCTGCAAACAGCACCCATTGCCTCAACTGCTGGGCTCAATTGGCCCGTGGAGAAACATCAAACTTCTGCACCAGCAGGCAGCCATGACCTCCCTCTTTCGCTGGAACGCACCAGAATCGGTGAACCGAAGCTCACGGCACTCCAAACCGAAGGCCGCATCCAAGGTGATCGCGCACTAATGGACCAAGACAACTGCCGGGTTTCCGGCAAGCCTGTTCAGAAGGGGTCGCTGCCAGCGACCCACCCACCCGCACTCATTGCAATTGCGCCCGCCTTCTCCCCCGCTTGCCATTCCGACGCACGTTCCTTCGAATATGCCACGCTCCATGGGGCATCCCACAGTATGTCATGCTGGACTCCCTGGGGCTTCCCGCCTTTGAACACCCTTTGGCCAGGGCCCCGTGCAGCAGGGACAGATGGCGGACCGGGCGATGGTGAAGACCAACAGCCGGCACCCAGCGCTCCGGGAGCTGGACCCCAAGACTGCCTTCTTGTACACGCCGCACACCGTGACGTGCCTGGTGCTGGGTGAGCGCCCCTTTTGGCCCAAACTGGATCAGGGGCGCATGTGGGCACTGGGAGATTGAAGGCCGTGGGCCGTCCAGATCAAGGCCGCAAGAGACGGGCGGGGATTGCTGTTCGCTGTGATAGAGCTGGCCCTTTCTCTCGCGGCGGAAATGGATGCCATTGTTGAGCGCCGTGAACGAACTTAGGATTCCATATAACTTATGATTCCACGGCGTGGGAAAGAGCATTGTGTGCTTTTCTTCGGGGTTAGGGTTCCCGGTGTGTGATCTGTTTGCCCTGTTGGGAGAACCGCCGGGATTGGCGGAGGAGGCGATGCAGATGGGCTTCGCTGACCGGGAGGGTGCTTTGGAAGGGATTGGCCTGATCGTGTACACGAGCGGGGTCTTCGATGTTCCAGTGCCACCCGAGGACGAGGGGGCGCGGCGGGAGTTCTCGACCGCGAATGCGAAGCGAGGGATATGGGCTGTGATGTTTGTGTTTATGGGTAGGTGGGGGGAGGTATGGACCAGTTGTTTATCTCTGTCTTCATGTCACGGCATTCTCCCCCCTTGTTTGTTTATGTGACAATGTGCTCCACCCTTGCGCCTACAAGGCGATCGCGACGATACTTCCATCCCCATTTTGTTGCTCAACAAGACAGTTGGGGTAGTGTCCTGGGAGGACTGATGCCCCCCAGAATTGACAAGGAATTTTCCCAATTGTGAGCCTCTGTATCTGTTGAATGGGTGTACACTGAAAATAGTTCCACAGATTTGGGACTTGCGGCGATTATTTATCATGGACCCAGCAGTCTGCCTTTCCTGTGGCAGAGCAAGAAGCTCTTGAAGTTCCTTGGTTGCAGCCCCGTTGCTCGAGCTGACAGGCTTTGGACAGTGTCTTCTGAATCATGACAATAGGGCACTATCATAGAGACTGTCAGTTTGCTTGAATTTTCCTAAAAGTAAAAGATAATGTACATACCTATTGCACTTGTATAGCGATGACAGGAGATCCTGGGATGCAGATTATTCTTGGGTGATGTAACCAACACATTCTTGGGTGTGGTCAACCCATGGGCAGCGGAAGAGAGCAGAATGCACAGTTTTTTCAGCCCTTGGCTGCTGCAGTTTTGCCATTCATTCATTGCTTCCCAAACACAAGTGTGCCGTGTCCATAATATGTAATCCCACTGCTACTAAATGGCTGATGGAAAAGAACGTTTTGGTGACAGATGCCCTGGTGGGTACTTTTTGTGGGTTTTAGGTTACTCCGTTCTACAGAGCCCCAGCACTACAATGATCAGACCACACCCCTCCTTTTGGCGGCTTGCTAACGCAGTGTCTGTGATGTATCTTATGTTTATGGTTTGGCTGCTTTTCCAGGATGTCGGTGACGCAAGACTGTTTATGAAGGTAGGCATCGCAATCCGGACAAGGTGTACTCTCAACCAGAATGTTGATCATCGCCCAGAAACAGTGCCTGTCTATTCTATTTTCAATTCTGCATGAATCTGCACCTGCTGCTGACTGTTGGTGTCAAAGATTGGTCAGTTCAAGCTGCTTGCTGTGCATGACACATGTTAGGGGACCTACGCATGACCCAATTTCTGGCACCTGGTCCAAGCAATGCCCAACACGCCTAATAGGTCAGGAGAGTATGTGTTGCCGCTTTTAGGTCAGTACAATCAATTTCAGCTTGCTGTTTAGTGCACACCTCTTGCAACATGATTTGGCTACCCATCCTGTTGCTTGCCATCTTGGCAGGCTGGCGTCCTGCCTGCCGGCTTGATCGGCATTTTCTGTGTGCAGCACCTGTCAGGAGAGCTTAGAGTGGAGGAGCCTGAGCGTCCCTATGGTGGAAATTGCCAACTGTGGATTGAAGGGCAGGGCATAAACTGGGGTGCAATTCGTGAGACGGTGCTTGATGAGTTTGTTGTGGCCCATATCTTGGGATGGTGGGCGAAGGCTGTGATGATAAGAAACCACTCCCTCCTTTGGGTGTTGTCCATTGGGTTTGAGCTGTTGGAATTGACCTTTCAGGTACGTAGCACCAAGCATACATGCAAGTAGAATGTGAGTCAATTTTCGACCCCTGTCCCCACAATCTCCAACTATCTTCAATATATGATCCAGTGGGCATGGCATCCCTGTACGACAGATAGCCTTGGGCAACAAGACTGCACCTCTGGCTCCCAATGGGCATTGGATCCCTGGTATTGGTGTGGACAAATTTAAGCTCCACCTTTGCATTGAAAGTGGTGTAAGACTGGGAGCTGAATGGCTCCGCAAGACTTCGAATCTTTGATGTTGGATCATTTTTGCAGCATATGTTGCCAAACTTCAACGAGTGCTGGTGGGACAGCTGGATCTTGGATGTTGCAACATGCAACCTGTTGGGTGAGTGTGGTGTGACTGCATGCAACTTCTGCCTGTCCAGCAACGTGCGCACTTCTGTGGTGTCAATGCGCATGACAGTCACCATCTGTAACAAAGTGGATGCTTTGTACAACGAACAGTGCTTGATACATGTGTTCGATAACGTGCTGAACGATGATTTCCTTCGATGCTGTATGTTGTAGCAGCGGACAACCTGTTCTGAATGAACAGCCTGTCAAAAGGGCTGGTGGGCCTGTGGACTGCAGGAGCTAGGTATCGGTAGTGCAGATACTCATCCAGCACGTCATGTTTACATGCAGGCATTGCTATGGGTATGTGGACTGTGCGTTATTTTGACAGTGCATACAGCACATACAACTGGAGAGGGATCAGCGAGCAGCCAACACTAGTCGCTAAGGTGAGCTTCACTGACGGGAGGTGGGCAGTGGACCAGGCATGGGCCTGCTGACTGAATCGTCGAGTGGGTCACTGTGTTGCCCATCATGCGATTGTCACCCCCTATAAGCTGTTCATGCGAAAGGTAGTGCATCCCCAGTCACATGGCATCCATTGGATGGGAACCTTTGGTTTCATCTTTCATTTTGACCTGATTGGCACTGCAAACTCCTGTATTGACCTTGATTTGCAGTTTGGCGTTAGGATTTTTGTGTGGTCTGGGGTGGCTGTGACAGCATGCTTGCAATTCGTTATCTATGACATAGAAGGTGCAGAGGAATAAAACCTGCTGTTTCTCTGCGATCCTGCCTTGTGGGATATGCTCAGGCTGGCTGGCAACCTGGTGCCCGTGAACCCCGAAAATGAGTGACTGAGTGCATCCTTAACAGAATGAACACCAACACAAGGCATGCCTCTACTATTGTGCTATTGCAGTGATGCTTTGTATAGCGTCCCAAACAGCATGCACAGGACGCTGTATTCCCAGAGTTCATGTGCATAATCTGCAGTTGCAATTGTGCTGTAGCTTGCATCTTCGAATATCCATGCATGGGCTGCAAATTGGAGAAGCTACACTGAGGATCTCGCAAATGGGGTTGCAGTGGGAATGTCTAATGGGATTATTTATGGACACTGCAAGCTATTCTTGCGATTTTTGTGGCTTTTTTATATCAGGATTTGTGTTGCAAATAGTTGTGCATTGGTTCTTGAGTTTGTGTTGGTATGTTTCTGTGTGTGCTTAGGCAAAGAGGTCATTTCTGCAGTTCCTTCCACACTCCTGGGACAATTTTGATTGGGGAATGTACTCAGGCAGGTCAAACACCGCATGGCCACTTGGGTATATCACACATGTCAGACGTTGGAAATGACCTAGGATTCTGAGCCATGGGCAAGAAAATTGCGGTTGGCAATTACGAGCCTTTCAGCATTCTATATTGAGATTTGGTACAGCGGGTGATATATTGACAGCAAAAAGGGCCGGTTGGTTTGATTGCGCAGTGGGCCTCCAGCCTTACTGATTAGAATGCTGCGATGGACTGATTAGGGAATTGACTTGGCTCCATTTCAGGAGTGCACCTGTGAAGGCACGTGCACAGGTTGCCATAATTTAGGTCTCACAATGGTGTGCTGCATGACATGCTGGCACTGTGTGGCTTAGAAATTGCAGCAGCAGGGAGCTTGCCTGAAGTTGTGCAGCAGCTGTCTATTTGGTTCGTCGTTGGCAGAAGCTGTGCAGTGTTGCCGATTTGCCTTTCCTACCCACCCAAGCACCAGTATTTTGGTGAACGTGATGACAATTTCTGTATGTACATACCCCTTGGCCAGGTCCGGCACGGTGCATCGCAGTTTTCACCATGGTGGCTGTCTTCCTTGCCATCGAGGTACAAGCATTCTTCCTCAAGTACATCCTGTGGGTCCCTCCAAGAAACTTGTTGAACACATACCGCCTTCTCATATGGTTTATGGTGGGGCTTCCTGCCGTCCGTGAGTACTACGAATTTCTTGAGGGCAAGGCTCCTGAAGGGACCATCTTTAACAAACTTGGAGCCTTCGCATGGCTCGCCGCTGCGGTGAGTTCTGTTTGTTGCTATTGCTGGTCAGATTACGTGGACTATCAACACGAAGATTGTGCTGTGCCCGTTGGCATACTGGCTCCAGACCTGTGTGCAACCAAACATTGCATTGCTGAATGAGGGCGGTGGATCCTGATCTTTGTGCGTGACAAAGGGAGTGGCAGAGTGTGTGATTCAGCCACCAAGCACCTGCTTCTCCTGCTCCCTTTGCTGAAGCAGTCGCACCCTCGCAGATGTGAAGTGTCCAGTCTGCAGTATGTGGCTCTTTTTAAGTACAAGATGTTACATCGTATTGCATCGTATTACAGGTGCAGTCCCTGTCCTAACAAAAGTCTTTTGTAGCATGTGCCTTGGAAGAGCAGCTGGAGTGCGCATGGTGGAACGCTCTGTCAGCAGTACGAATTGATCCCAATGCTGCCTGGAATGCGTTTGTAGCAGTGCACACGACAGCTTGATTTCAACGGGCTCCCTGGAAAGCATGTGTAGCGGTGCGCACAAGGCTCGTGTGCAGCGGGCTCTCTGCTTGACACGCTTACCCAGTGCGCGTTCCAAGGCGTTAACAGAGCTCCAACTGCTCAATCTGTGTGATGCTTCGGCAGTGTGCCCACTGCCGCTAACCGTTGCAGTTGTAAACAAAAATTTGTGCGGCTTACAATTCCATGATTGTCTTTTAATCGTCACAGCAGAAAAGAATCATGGAGGGGGCTTCTATGCCAGGCCATCTTTTTGTTCACCACTGAACTCAAGAACGGAATGGGTCTGTGTCGTCTGTCTCTTCAAACAATACCAATGTTATCAGGATAGTATCAACAATATCAAAATAGTGCCGACAACCTCATCCAGTGTCAACTCTTGGAGAACTTAGTGACAGCAGATTGGTTTGGTGTCCGGCCCTGGGTTGTGTCCCTGTATTGCAACTGATCATGCATGCTTTGGAATATAACTCGCTTGTGCCGGTCTCTGCAGACAAGCCTCGTGGAGGCGTTGGTGTGCATCAAGTTTGGGAAGGGCCTCTTCACAGCTCCATGGCCACCAGGCGTCATCATCTTCTGGTCAAGTTCTGCACTGGCGTTTTCCTTAACCATGGCCGTTTGGAGTATCCGCTTGCGGTTGCGAACTGACAAGCGAAAGAAATCAGACTGAGGGAAGGTGTGGCAATGGGATTGTGCCTGTGGACGGGGTAGACGCGTCCGCTTGGCGCAGCAGGCATTGCCAATGATTGTCCTCCCTGTGGGGAGATCACTGAACATTATTAATCACAGTTGTTGCCATCCTTGTGTCTCCTCCGCCACTGTGTCTTGGTCGCCAGTGTGCTGTGCACATTGGTCTCATCACCTGCCGCCCCCGAAATTGGACAAAGGCTGCAAAGTTGCCTCACCAGAACGTCCAGGGAGCACGGGCGCGCCGTCTGGACCCCGTAGCACAGCAATCACCAAAAGGACAAACAGGTTGAGTTGCTGCTTTGAGCCAAGTCCCGTGGTCGCCCATGAAACGCGAGGCCAGTGCTCTGTTGATTGCGACAACTGCATTAATGCAGAGATTCACAAAGATCGATGTTAGCGCTGCCCTCTTCGAGGCCTGGAACAATGCAAATAAAAATAAGCGCTGTTGGCAATTTCCAGAGTTTTCAAGAAGACAGAAAACCGGGCAGGGGGCGGAGCGCCTTGAGGCCCGCAGCTGGGCCCCCAGGCTCCACTGAAGGCACATCCCCTTTGCTTTTGGGCGACGGACTTGCCCCTCACCCTATGTCTATCCCAGCAGCCTCCATGGCGTGCACCACCCACGGCGGCACGTCCCCCCGTGGGAACTGCCTCCCCAGGAACCCCCGCACCCACCCCTCGAAACTCCCCCCCGCGATCGCCTCCCTCATCTCCCTTGTCAGGCGCATCATGTACGCCACATTGTGGTAAGAGATCAGCCTGCAGGCCACCGGGGTGCCCTTGACAAACAGGCTGTGCAGCGCGGCCCTGGAATACGTCCCGCAGACCATGCAGCTGCAATCCGGGTCAAGGGGCGAGAAGTCGGAACCGAAGGCTGCGTTTTTCAGTCTGAGCGGCCCATCGTGAGTGAGCGCCGCACCGAATCGCCCCGTCCGCGTCGGGTAGACGCTGTCGTACATGTCGGCGCCCAGCGCGCTGCAGACCACCACGTCCAGTGGGTACCCGACACCCATCACGTAGCGCGGCTTGCCTGGCGGCAGAGCCGCCGTGCACTGCGCCACCACGCGCCAGAAGTCCTCTTTGTCCTCGCCGCCGACCAGCCCTCCGATCGCGTAGCCCGGCGTCGATCTTTCCGCCAATTCCCTGCAGCTGATCTCGCGCAAATCCCTGTCCATGCCCCCCTGGACGATCGGAAACAGGGACTGGGATGCCGGCCTGGCGTGGGCGGCGATGCAGCGGTCCAGCCAGCGCGTGGTTCGGTGGGTGGCCTCCTTGAATCGTTCGGCGCTCTGGGCCACCGCGGGCACGACGTCGTCGAGCGCCATGATGATGTCCGCGCCCAGTCGGTTCTGGATCGCGATCGAGGCCTCGGGCGTCAGCAGCATCCTCGATCCGTCTGTGGGAGACTGAAACTCGACACCTTCCTCCTGGATGTCCGCAAGGTGCAGCAGCGACACCATTTGGAACCCTCCTGAATCCGTGAGCATCCCCCTGGGCCAATTCATGAATTCATGCAAGCCGCCCATCTCTGCGACGAGCTCCGACCCTGGCCTGCTCTCCAGGTGGTAGGTGTTGCCCAGGATGGTTTGGCAGCCCAGCTCCTGCAGCTGGCCGCTTGTGAGGCCCTTCACGCTGCCCTGCGTGCCCACGGGCATGAACATCGGCGTCTCGCACACGTGGTGCGGGAGGCTCAGGCGGGCCGTCCTGGCGGGACCGGCCGTGGCCAGCACCTCGAATTCTAGGGCGGGCGATTTGGAGGACGGGAGCGAGGCATGCGGCGGCATGGGGTTCGGCCGGCCGCCCGGCGTCGGGCGCCACGGCGTCCAGCAACCCCGCCCCTTTCCCGCTAGCCCGCGGGAAAAGCCCGCGGCCAGTTTGGCCCCCTTTTTCCCTCGCCAGACTAGAGCCACCCCGAGGAGTCCCCTAGGCGAACGGCAGCGTCGCCTCCCCGTTCCTCCACAAGAACCATCACCCCTCCAGTTCGCCCAGCACGGCACCCAAGTAGAACTGCAAGCGGAGTGTTTAAGTAGGACTGCAAGAGCAGTACTTAAGTAGTACTGGGTAATCCACGGACTCGGCAACCGCGAACGTCAGCAAGCAGAGCAAGCGTAGCCCTGCAGGCGCACTTGTGTGCGGCTGGGGTTAGATCGTCCCTGCCAACCGCCCCTGGCAGGCCGCTCGCCGACCGCCGTCGCCAAGCGCCCCGTCGGCAGCCCCCACCATGCAGGTCGAGCGGCTCTCGGCGATTGGGTGCGCGATCCCTCCGCGGGGCATGCCGACCCTGCCGGCGCTTCGGCCAATCCCGGCTCGGGCGTCGCGGCTACGGCAGCCGCGGGCGGGATTCTTCGGATTCGGGGGCGACGAGGAGGAGGAGGCGGAGCCGGTGGAGGTGGTCACGCCAAAGCTGCCGAGCGGCGCCACGATGCCGCCGGTCCAACCAGAGGTGGGACTGGATCTCTTTTTATGTTTTGCTGTGTTTTGCTATCTTTGACTATCTCTTGCTATCATTTTCTATCTGTTCCAGCCCCAGTTCTTCTGTCCATCTCTGCCCTTGTCCAGCGCCAGCTCTTCTTCTGTCTTTTCTATCCTTTGTCGGTGCCCGTTGTGCGGCATGGGCGGGGGGAGGCCGTTGAGAGGGCGGCCTGCCTCGCGACACCGGCCGCGAGTCGTCCCAGAGCCAAGTGTTTGGCGTTCGCCGTGCGCCGGGGGCTCGAGCGAATTGATGCGACAATCGTCGGCCAGCGATTGCGCAGTGTGCTGCGGTATTGTGCTGGTGGAGCCCTTCCCCAACAGCCGTTGCCACCTTCTCCGGGTTGAATTGTGAAACTAAGCTGAGCAGCGAACCGTTTCGTTGTGGTATTGGTGTTTGTGCTGCCAGCATCCGCTGTTTGCTTTGCCCGGCGAGCGGCGTGGACGTCCTGCAGGAAAAGGACTCGCAAAAATTCGACAAAGCGCTGCCGCTGCGCCCATCGGTCGGTGACGGACGTTGGTCAAAGCAAACTTACGTTGCCTCAAGGTCGCGTCTCCAGAGGTGCATTAAATGGAAGGGCATGAAACAGAAAGAAACGAATTTACATCCTCTGACTAGATGGCAATCATGCAGCCTTCTCCTGCGCCACCATTCTTAATGCAGTATGTCCGTTTTCTGCATTGCTACTGGCAGACACCCCTGGTCATGTTATGCTGGCAGTGATTCCTACAATAGCAGAAGATACAGTCCTTCCCTACCTATCCGAGGACATGCGTTGAGCTGCTTTCCATCCCACAATGACGATGTTGGAGAAATACATGATGAGACCTGCATGACAAGGACCAGCTCTTGGCACTGAACTTGAGTTCAGGTCACTTTATGGATCTGACATGGGACGCTGTGTTGCCTGCAGAGTTCTGAACCATTGTTTGGATGGGTGGAGAACGCCGAACGCATAAATAGCCGAGCAGCGATGATCGGCTTCATTGGCATCATGCTCGTTGAGGCTCTTACAGGGAGGGGAATATTGCAGTTGGTGGGAATCAATATTGGCAAGGGCCTCGGGTTGGAGCTGTAGATTTGGCTATGCCAATTCGAGTGGTGGCAAATGTGCTTGCTTTTTGAGAAGAGGTACTTGGTGTAATTACTTTGCTTGCATTTATCAACATGGCTAGTCACACGCAGGCACCTGCACAGGCCGATGGAGGGCAGCACGCGCATCCCTGGCACATTGTCCCAAACTGTTCACTTGAGCCCTAATCTTAAGGAGAAGCTGAATAATTCTCCTCTCCGATGCAGTGTTCTTTAGTTCATGCACAAGTCTTGAGGCGAAGGCAAAATTCTATAATGCTTGGCGAGGGAAGAACCCACTGGGGAATTGTGGGGGGTGTAGCCCACAGACCTCATTACTGCCCAAACCTGAACAAGGGCCAATCTGCTGCTACACATTATAGACGTATTTATAAGCAAAGCAAAACTGCCGCAACTCTCCTACAGCACAGCAGGAACGCAGGTGTGCAACTTCATTGCTGCCAGCTCAAAGCGTACATGCTGCCAGGGAAAATCCTGAGCACGTGTCACTTTACATGTTGCGCTGGAGGCCATATATTGCTGCTGCTCATTGGCAATATCAAGCCCTCAAACAGCCACCAGACACAATGCTGAAGTGTCCCGGAACTGTGCCGTTCAAGCAGCCGAACCAACCATAAATTCCACAAGGAAACCCAGGCTGGGTGCATTGACCAGCCCTACTGAGGTCAAGCAGCTGCCAGAAGTCCACCTATGCTGTGATATTCCATCTCCCCTTGGCCCTTCGTCTTCGAACAACTCTCCTTCCTGACTTGGTCCTCATCCTTGAATGCATGCAAACGAATGTATGAGCCCAGTTCCAACCTCACAGAAACTCCAGAAACAAAAGAACTCTAGAAACGCCAGCCCAAACAACTGTCTCATGCAAAGTTCTGATGACGGCACAAGCTGTCGACAATACGGGCCACATGTCCCTTGTGTCATCACAGTTTCATCACAGTTACTCAGTGCTGCGCACCAAGAAAGACACAACGTAACATACTGGTAACTTTGTAACAGGGAGCTTCTCATCAGCCCCATGCTGCACGTAAATTCTTCTCTTTTGGTTATCGATCCTACATTCATGTACCCAGATGCAAGCACACTTGAAAGCTTCATAGCCTGGAGTTAACAAGAGTACGCTCAACAAAGGTAAGCTCCACAGAGTTAGGGAAGATCTGACTCCGTTTGGCTGCAAGCGTCCCAAGGCTGTGACAGCCAGCAAGACTAACCTGGACAGAAAGCCATGGCGCCGCTTTCGAACCAGGACACTGGGTTGATAGGTTCGCTTTATGCATTCAACAGCTGCAGGGATGTTTGCCTCAGGACCATTCTTGCCTGCTGGCTCTTCCTCTGCATGAAAACAAGCACAACATTTCAACGGCTGCCACATCAGCACATGCAAGGTACCAGTCTTTGCACATCTGGCAAGGACAGCCAGTCCTACTTAAACACATGCAGGGACAGGCTGCCCACAAGATTAAAAACCATATATCCAGAGCATTACACAATAGTGCAGAACCTTCATGGTCCTGTGCTTGTGTGCAAGGCTGTGGGCAAGGATGCCAGCTGACAATGTAGTCAGTGGGCAGTTTGTGATTTTGCAAGAATGCTGCACCACCCCAATGTGCTGAGACATTTCAGCAATCATTAGCGCAGCAACTTACTTCATTACTGCATTCTGCCGCCCGCACTGTTCGGGATCATGATAACTGGAGACCATCAGCAGATTGTCACCAGTCCAAGGCCATCAGCTAACTATGCAGCTCACCCCAGTCATCCCATGCTCCATCAAGCCACAACCCACCAAGAAAGTCCGATTTTGGCGGCATCTGCAGATCTATCCATGGCAATCCTGGAATGATTCCTGCCGTGGGAAGCTCCTGTATTGCATGTGGAGGAATCACAAAGCGCCGGAGCCCAGGTGGTAGGTCCACAACTGTTGTGGAAGGAGGGCCGGACCACTGACCTGCAACAACACAATGATTCGGAGGTGAGGAGGGGAGGGCAAACCGATCTTGAGCAATCACTCCTGCGAAACTCTTTTTCATGCTGTGGAAGATGATGCAGAGGTCTCCGAGCACAACAGGGATGGCTTGTAAGAGGGCATAACAACCACCTTCGACAGTCACAACACACATCTCAAACAGTCTTGCCAGCGAAAACTCCCTTAAGGGGGCACCCTCTGCGCCCTCATCACCGAAGCAGCCGTCGTTCACAAACATGGCCCCTAAACGCGAGTAACAGCATGCGTTTCCCAGGAACAGGGCCAAATCGCATCTGTTGCATCGGTGGGATTCACCCTCATCTCTGCAGGCACACCTCCAGCAGACTGTCCTCGGCGTGGCCGGACCTTACGCGGAAAACAAGCTCCCAAACGGCACAGTGCCAGCCACACTGCCACGTGCGTACAACACTCCCCTGACACATCCCCCGCCGCAAAAAAATCATACCGCTGAAAGTACGGGCAACAATCACCGACCACCGACAGTACATTCCACGAACATGCGTGTGCCCGCTCACACCAGGCTGGCCTGTTTGTTGGGAACAACGCCTCACCGTAGTTCCACGGGGTCTGGGGCTTGCTCTCGTCGCCAGGAAACGGGGAGTTTGAGGCAGGCCCGGAGGAAGAGGTGTGCCGGGGGAGGCCGGCGGCAGCCGCGCGGATGCCCTGCTCGCCCGCTAAGTACAGCCGCCGCAGGCAGGACACCCGCCGCACCAGCATCTAGTTGTCCAAGTGCGAAGGGAGGAGGGGCAGAGGGACTTGCTGGGTGGTGGTGGCGGGCTTCTAAGTGCCTTGTCAGCCAGGCCTCTCTTGGTGCTGTGGACAGTCCATGCGGGCTTCCAAGGAACATCACATGGACATAACAGTCACTCATTGAAAGATAAATGGAGAATGACGCTTCCTGCAATATCTCTTTCTCTCGCTGGTCTTCACAGGTGCAGGCAGGACACCCGTCGCACCAGCACCTAGTTGAGGGGGCAGAGAGGGACTTTGCGGGGTGGGTGGGTGGGGGGTGGGGAGGGGCTGGTACTTTGTCAGCTGGGCCCCTCTTTGTGTGGAGGAACACACTGGGTGAGGGTGCAGCTACGGTATCGCACCGCGGTCCGTACAGCCCACACGTAAATACGATACGATGCGATACGATACGTGTAGATGTGATACAGTGCGGCCCGGTGGTTGTCCAGGCTTCTTGCTGACTTCCCCAGCCTTGTGGCGGGTGGTGTACCCACAACATCAACTACTGTCAGTGGTTTAAAGAAGGTTGTCGGAAAAATTGGGGGTTCGGCAAAATATGCTGGTCGAGTAGTTTGCTTTTATTCAACAACAGTGATTTTGCCCAATTCAGCGCCATTATGCTCGCATAAGATTGCATCTTTTCGGTCTTGGACCAGAAAAAATTGTTTTAGATTTGCAACGGCGGACTACTGGATTGCAAGGACGCACCTCTGGCCATCATACTTGTTCCCGGCTCAGTTCCCAAGGAGCGTGCGCATGTGCTGACCATTGTCGCAGAAGGCTCGCAGCTTGCGGGCTGCAAGCGCACCCATGGCGAAGCAAATAGACGCACGGAACTGTTCGCACAGGAGGCGGTGCCAGCAGAGAGGAGTTTGGCAGGTCAGGCACTGCCCCTCCGTGCATCTAGGGGAACCTGCATCTAATCAACACGGGCAAGCCCCGTCTTCAAAATTTCTGCCTGGTTCGGCGGCGCTGCCATCAATCCGGTGGTCGTCGACGCTCCGAAGGAGTGCCGAAAACACCAACGTCACGGTCGGTTGCCCGGAGAATACCTCTACACGGAGTTTTCTAACCAGTTCCTGGTGGTCGTCGACGCTCCAAAGGAGTGCCGAAAACACAAACGTCACAGCCGGTTGCCTGGAGAACCATAGCCGACAGTACGTCCGGATGGGAAGCTGCCCAGGAAGGCCGTTGTCGGCATCCTGCGCGTTGCAGTGTTCACCGCATCCACTATGTCTTCACCGTCTTCGCGAAAGTACGTACGAAAGTGCGACCAGCTGCACATTTCTTGGTGTGTGACTCAGTGTTGTTGCCAAAATCACCCGCACAAAGTGCATGATCCGGGGCTCGGACGCAAGGCTGCCGGGCAGCCGTCCGCCTCCAGGGATGCCGGCCTCCGTGCGAGCACCAGCGCTGAGGGGGGCGCCCGGCCCCACACTTGGCAGCCTCCACGGGAAGGTGAGCACCAGCCGCGTCGTTGGCTGTCTAAGCCTTCATGGCAACCGATGAACGCAGATGCGATTGTTTCGATGCTGCCCCGTCGCCATTGACTTTTGTTCCCATCCCGGTTGATTTCTGTTTGTGGACTCCGTCCTGGTCAAATCCTTGATGGGAACAGACCCAGGGTGAAAATCTTGCATTTTGGATATGCAAATGCGTCGACGCCAACGCTCACTGCCTGGTATTGGTATTGAGCGCCCGTGGTCCAGCGAGCAGCGTGCGGCACGCTGCAGGATGTAGCCAAGATGCGTGCATGCATAGATGCCGTTTCCATCGCCTTCACGTTATGCTGAACGGCTGGTTTCCTTCTCCGCGCAGAAGAGAGTGTTGCGCAGCGCCAATTTGCGCCGCTTCCTGTGCATGCGACTATGTCGAATTGTCAAACGGGTAGTTGAATGGCGCTTTTCAGGAAGGCCAGTGAACAATTCGTACGCGACGTCGGTCTATGCGCCTTTCAGCAACGGGCGACAAATTCTGCACACCGAAATTTGCACATTCCATTGTGGGCCCAACTCCTGGCCGCAGTTGCACAGTGCAACGGCAGCTTCAGCCAAACTGGCAGAATGTCAACATGTCACTATTAGCTGTGGTGCACGATAGTCTGAGGTCTGCATCCATGGCCATCATTGCCATAAGCACTGAATGCTGTCAAGCCAGCCTTTTTTGGCAAGATCAAGCAATATCTGCATCAACCAGCTCTTGATACGCCGGAACATCTATCTTCCTTGATTGGCACAATCACCATGGATTGCTATCAGTCTACTGCCTGATGCTTGTGGTGTACTAATTTGGTGATGTTCGACTGCTGGGTCCATGATTTCAGCAATGTGCATCCCCCAACATCATGTGCTTGAAGGGCTGCTGGACAACAGCGAATTCCCTTCCCTTAATTGTGCATGACTTGATGCGCCTTTGGCAGGTCATCTTGGATACTCACTATTATACACCATCAACAGCACAGCCGTTGGCGAATTCATAGGCCAATCGTCCATGAACTGCAGCAAGACTGACTTCCTCCTAAGCTCCCATATAATTGGGTGTTGATCGCCTGTGTCACTCCAACTGGGTTGCATCCTTCGTACAGCCAAATCGTCTTGGTACGCTGCCCGAAATTGGGTTGGATTTCAAGGATACCGCCATGAGAGCTTGGCAATTTGTGGTATGAAGGTGCCTGCAATTGTGTTGTGCCCTCAGGTGCATGAACGCTCAACGGGCCGTGCTCCGGTGACGCACAGGGCTCATGGACAGACAGCTGCGAGGTGTGATTCAGAACTTGCAGTGATCCTGCATTGGATACTTTCGTCCAACTGGCAAAGTATCACTGGATTGCTTGAGCACACCAGAAATGCGAAATACGACTGCAGTGGAGTTTGGACAAAGCAAAACAGTTTTTGGCGCATCATCTTGTGAAGATCACCTTTGTGTCATGTCAAAATTCGTGAACGCGGTGGAGCAGAGATCAAGTTTTGATTGAAATGATTCATTCTTATGGTTTCTTTGACTGATCTTGTTCAAGCATTGCCATCCTATTCACTGCAAATTTCCATCCATGAGGCGGCACAGGTCATTTGCAGGGTGCTCATTCCCTTGCTCACCTTTGTGTGTGTGTGTGTGTGTGAAATGCTGTCCTGCTTGTGCCTGCTCTTGCCAGCACTACAGCCCCAGCCAGCCCTGCACTGGTGTCTGTTGTGGAGTCACTCTTCAAGTTCCCACCAGTTTGGCGAGCTGTCAAGGGGAAGGTGTGACAGTGCTGTGGCGATCCCACACATGATGCACCCATGGTGCCTTTATGGGTTGTTCAATGAGACAATGCAATAACACTCGGCAAACTGCCAGGTGCTGCCAAGTACGAGCTTGGACCACAAGATCTGGCTGCCCATTTGCCATCGCATGTGTGGTAAAATTGTTGATGCATTGCTGGCTGACAAACCTGAAGCAACAACCCCTGATTTTGAAGCAGCCCCATGTGTTTTTCCTTGCCCCAGGCTCGACAGGATATACTGGACAGGGCTAAGGCAATGGGCCTTGACTGGTGGGGAATGGTTGAAGAATTAAAACAATGGGATGGCTGGGGACCTCTGCTGAAGGAAGTGACAGACCCTCTGGTGGACACACCTGAGTACTATAAGCAGCCATTTCATGGTTATGATCAGGTTAGAGCTGAAGTGAACGCGGATGTGTTGAAGAGCAGAGACAGATGGGAATGAGATTGGAGCCTGCAGTGCCTGTAGATTGTGTGCTTTAACACTGCTGATATCAATTCGCTGGTTAGTGGCTTTGTCCTCTGCGTATGTAAGGGCAGCAGGAAGAACAGTTTTTCCATGTTTGTGGTCGACATCTTGTATCCAGTTCCACATTTTTGCACAAGGCTGGTAACTCCAAACTTGGGCACCTTATAGGCCAACGTCTCACATGCTGTTATTGCTGTGTTTCATAGGGCAATCTATCTTGGGAGGCTGCCTTTGAAGTTACAGCTGCTGCCATCAGTGTGCATAGCTTTGTCATGGATCCAAAGCGCAAAGTAATGGATCCAGAGTGAGTGGCAGCGGCCAGGCGCCAGCAGGATGGACAATGAAGACTTGTCTGCACCTGCGTGCAGTCCGCAGCCAGCTAGAACTTGGATTCTGCACAGAATGATAGCAGTACATGAAACGAGGTTCTTGTCTAGCACTGTCGGTCTCAGGATTCTCTTTCACTTGTCCTCTTGTTTGACGTATGACAAATTGCCAACAATCTGAATTTCGACAGCCAATTGGGTATTCTTGAAGGCTCGTACCACTGCACTCCCCATTTAGAGGTCCTTGAGTCCGTCTCTGTTGGTGCATGTTGTAACCTGGTTACGCTAATGGGAATCCCAAGGCATACATAGAACATCCTTATTGTTTAGGAAGACACTAGGCCGTTTCTCCTTTGCAGGACTTTGTGACAACCTCCAAAAAGGAAGCAAATCAAAGATTGTACGAGTGTGCATTCTTTGATGGTGTGCAGTGCCACAGCTGCTTCACCACGTTACACATGGATGTCAGGGACCATTTTTGTCTGGAATGGGACTGTGTGTGAACATGCATGTGCTGATGGAGTTTGCCTTGGTCCTGTGCAGGGGGGACCTTAACCTTCGCAAGAGCTATGGTGAAGCCATGCAAGCCTTGCTCTCCAAGGTACCTGCTCGGAAGGTCAAGGACATTTTGGACATTGGCTGCAGCACAGGCCTCAGTAGCAAGGAACTGTTGAGGACGTTCCCCAGTGCCAAGGTCACAGGCATTGACCTGTCACCATATTTTCTGGCAGTAGCACGACACGAACAGATGCAGCAGTTGGAAAAGGGCAGCAAGAAAGAGCCTATCGCCTACGTCCATGCAGCTGCAGAAAGGACAGGGCTGCCTAATGCCTGCATGGACCTTGTGTCCATATGCCTGGTCCTTCACGAACTGCCAGGGGATGCAACGAAGGCTGTGATCGCAGAGGCGCACAGAATACTGCGACCAAGAGGCATCCTTGCAATTATGGAAATGAACCCATGGTCAGAGAGGTTCGAAAGGGTGTTGAACAATCCTTTCGCTTATGCGGGATTCAAGAGCACAGAGCCATACCTGAACGAATACATCAACCTCGATCTGCACGCGGCCATCCAAGAGAGGGGGTTTCAGCCGCCAAGCCAGGTGAACAGCAGTCCTGCGCACTTTACTCTTGTGGCAATGAAGCAGTGAGGTGCTGGATGACCATCTATGCACAGCCCTGAAGGCGTTAGGCCATAAATGGGTTGCGGCACTTAATCAGGCCATGCACTCTGTGATGGTGCCTTGATTTCACATTCTAGACAGGCAGCAACTGCCTGAACCATCATGATAATGTGCTGGCAGGAATGTCGTGGCCTTGGCATTGTTGGAGATGTCCTGGGAGCTTTTGATAGGGCATTGTTGGAGATGTCTTGAGAGCTTTTGGTAGGGCAGAGGGTGGCTTGGATTGCTTTGATGCTATGTGCAGGTCGGGCAGGCACTTGGGCATCGGATTCGGTGGCAAGCGCGCTGCGCTACAGCTGCCCCATTAATGTACAACACCTTTGGCATGCAAATGCACTCTCCAGCGCTCTCGTTCTCACGAAGGCACAGCTGAATTTCCCCTCAACGGCAGTCAGGCAGGGCTGTTGATGGTAGGCTGGTGCGACAGATAACGCCTTGGGCGCAATGCGCCATCGGCCCATCCTCTGGATGTGTAACACCTTGGAAGTCAAGTCCCAGAATGTTGGGCTCTAAACTTTACGAATTCCTGCAAGTTCAGGCCAGGCCCCTACTCAGGAATGGGACACATTTGCAATCTTCGGGCGTTAGAAATGTCTGTTAACGCTGCTCACAGGTGACAGGGCCGGGGAGCCGGCCTGCCAGGGCCCCTGTCTATTTTGATTGTTCGAATTTCCACTTTGTGCCTGACTTCCAGATGGAAGGAAAACTGCTGCGAAGAACGTGAGTTCGGACGCTGGTCCTGCAGAAAGCCCTGGCAAGGGCCGGATGGACGATGTCTGATGCAAAGACGCCGGATTGGCCCCAATTTGAGCGCAAGGAAAGATGGCTTCGGGTTTCAATGCACACCAATGGACCCCCTGGGCCTTCAGGCACAGCCGAACAGAGTGGCGCTCCACACTGGGCAGGCACCGAAATTCCCGGAATCTGTCCTGTACATCTCGAGAGTTCACTGCGCTCCACCGAAGTACTTGCATTCCCTTTCGCGATGGTTGGTAAAGTGCTTGGGCCACACCGGGCATTACACGCAGCCCCGTTTGAATATCCGAGAACTGAAGATTGGCTATCAAAGAATTATTTGCCGATCCTTGTACTTGCGCTTTCGTGTCCTTCCAAGTCATTTCCGATTGTGCCTTCAACGTCAGTAGAAGAACGTAGCCAAAACCGAAAAAACGCACCATCTGACGCTACTTTTAATCACACGAACTCGATTCGGACAACTTCTGACAAGATCTTCTGGGGAGGGCAAGACAGTCGATCCAGGGTCATCCTGTTCATCCGACGCCCATCTATGACAAATGGTGGGAGCAACACTTGATTGCCTACTATGTGTTGGCTGCGATTGTGTTGCCCAAACTGTCTCTTGGCCAAATCATCATCACCATCATCCATTGTCAGCTACTCACTGTGCCCCAGCAAAGCATGGTCTGTTCAATGAAATCCAGACGTATAACACAAACAAAGTCCAGAAATCCATCAATTCCCATGTACGTGAACGGGAATTGTTAATGCGTTAAATTGATGGTGTGTTGAATGATATGTCAAATTATAAATGAACATATCCTGGCAGCACCAAGACGTGTTTTCCCACATTGTCACGGGGGCAGGAGCAGGAGCCACATGACGCACATTAGGGGTTGGCCCCCGCAAATCTGTTGCCCCCCGCTTGGTGATGGGCCTGAAGAAGCAGGACGGCGCGAAGTGCGAAGGCCTGGCGCTGCTGCTGCGGGCGCCCTCCCCCGAGGACGAGGACGGCCAACTGCGCGTCAACTCCACGCCGCGCAAGTCGGAGGAGGAGGAATTCGCCTCGACGCTCAGATATGTCCTCGACCTTGACACCTGCCGGGAGCCCCTGTGCCGGGGATCCAGCATCCTGTTCCGGGCCGTGGAGTCCTGCCTGAGCTGCAGGATCGCCTCGATCGAGGTCCAGGCGCGGGAGGAGGCCGCCGCGGAGGCCGGCGAGGTTGATGGCAGGCTGGGCCCAGCCGGCGTTCGGGTGGATAAGGGAAGCGTGTTTGGCCACCTGGCCGTCGGGCAAGATGGGCTGTCCCTGGGGAGCGAGGGCAGCTTCAGCAGCTGCAGGGGGAGCACGTGCGTGTTCAAGGGGAAGTGGATGTATGAGGTGACGCTGGTGACGGCGGGGATCCAGCAGGTGGGCTGGGCCACGCTGAGGTGCAAGTTCAACAATGAGGAGGGCGTGGGCGACGGGGCGGACAGCTACGCGTTCGACGGGAAGCGGGTGAGGAAGTGGTGCGTGCACCCGGAGGCGTACGGGCAGGCCTGGGCGCCGGGGGACGTGCTGGGCTGCTGCCTGAACCTGGATGAGGGCCAGGTGACATTCTGCAGGAATGGGGTGTCCCTGGGGGTGGCCTACGACAACGTGAGGACGGTGAAGCCGCACCTGGGGTACTTTCCAGCGGTGAGCCTGTCGCACGGGGAGCGATGCGAGCTCAACTTCGGGTCCAAGCCGCTCAGGTACCCGGTGGAGGGGTACCGGTCCATCCAGGACCCGCCCAGGAAGGCCATCAGGTGCAGTGCTGCGTACCTGTTTGACACCCTGGCCCGCCTGATCGACGTCACCGCCACGGGCCAGAGCCCCTTGTCTCGTTCCACCAACGTCATGCTGTCCCGACCGCGGCTGTCCACGGATGACAGGACGCTGCTGGCGGCGACGGTCATGGAAAACCTCCAGCCGCTTCTGCAGCACCAGTATGTTGTGCTGGACTCCCTGCTGCCATTTCTCAGGATGGTGCTCGACAGACCATACCAGGACCGCACACACGATGGTCTGCACATAGCCATAGACATGCTGGAATCGACACTCAGCAAGCAGCAGTTTGATCAGTGCATGACCCAGGTCATAACGGCTTTGTCCAAGCACTGCGGGTCGTCTCCCTTCCTGCCCAGAGACCTGCCCTGCACAGCATCCCACCCCCACCTGGTGCTCATGAATGCCCTTCTTGACCACGTGTCTGTGGCGTCGTTGTTCGTGAGCCTCCCAAATTTGGACGAAGTGCTGGAGGGCTTTCTCACCCGGAAACAGCCCACAGCAGACGACCTGCAGGAGCTGCTGCCCAATGTCTGGTGGAAGGGGCTCAAGGACGAGAGGTTCGGTGAGGAGCGGATGGCAACCATGGTGGCCACCCTGTCAGCGGCGCTTGGCAACATTGAAAAGGCGCAGCACGACTTGTTCTCCAGGTTGCTGTCAACCAAGCCAACCCCTGTGATGAACTTCTTTGTGTACTTGTTGAAGAAGAACCATGGTGCCAGTCGCAACATACAACCCCTCGGACTGTCAGGTATGTAGCTGAAGACATGTCCATGCTGCTGTGGTTGCCGACGCCATCGTTGCTGCTGCAACAGCAGCTGTGGCTGACAGCCAGATAGCCTGCTGCCCACGTTCACACAGAATTGAGATGCGATTCTGCTGGTGAATGGAAAATCTTTGTCACATCGTTTCTGTGTTCTGCGCAGATGTGTCAGTCCTTGTGTCGTCCTTCAACCTGCTGCTGAGGCTTTTGCGGCCATACTTGACGGAGCACTCAAACCAGTGGCTGGGCACCTTCCCTGTGGCCAAGATATTTTTGGATGTGCGTGCTATGTAAACTCTGTGCAACACCTGTTGCATCTTTTGTTGCATCTTTTTGTGAGACTGCGATATCAAGTGTGCAAATATGTTTTGTTCAATGTAACCTCCAACAGGGTCAGTTTGTGTCGAAAACAACGTGTGCATCTCTGAGACTGAGGCAGCTGACTGAGGCACTCTTGAACTTCATTCTCTGAAAGCCCTGCCTCAGCCGCTTGGACCTGCAGCGACGCAGCTTGCAATGATACAGGTGCAGAGAGCATGCATAGGGTAGAATTTGACTCTGTGCTGGTGCTGTAGGGAATCCTGGGAGAACAAGGCACATTGGTACCAAGCTTGCACCAAGATCTTCCACGGTTGGGTGGCACCCTGTCCTACCTGCTGAAAGAGTATCCCATTGAGGCTCCTGACCACTTTGTTCTGCACCTGCCTCCGGACGCCATTTCAACGTTGGACATTCAGGACAGCTGTGTGCCACCAAGCCTGGCTGCGCCGCTGCTGCATGTGCTGGTGTTGCTGTACAGACTGGGAATTGAGGCAGCACTGAAGATGGTGCGCACCACCAGCCTTGGCCATGGCCATGACCTTGGTCAGAGCAGCATTGACTCACTACATTTCTTGGGGACTACTGCCCTGGAGAAGTGTGGACTGTGTGAAGCCAGGGGCCCACTATTCGTCGTTCCTGCTTCGCCATTTTGGAGAACAACGGCATTCCTAACGGCATTGCTATGTGATAATGACACGTTGATAAAGACTGTCACAATACAAATTGGCGTTCATAATGACACATTGGCATTTGTTTTTGTTGTAACAGAACATTTTCAAGTTTTTCTTTGAGCTGTGACGTGCTGAATCAAAGGTGATTCGTGTTTTGTGATATCTGTGCTGGTGTCTTGTCTCAAGTTCGTTGACGATGATAGGTTGCTGAGTGCGTGTGTTTCACTGCCCTTTCTGGGCTGCAGACAGTTCATCAATTTCAGCATGAAGCCAGTCTTCGACTTTCCCTCATACGGAACGAGCAGCGCTTAGCAAGGAGTGAGGGGATGAGTGACGCAGAGCAGCGAAGGCTGGCCGCAGATATTCAGAAACAGAGGGAAGAGGAAGCCCGTAGCGTCAGGAACTGCACCTGGTACAAGGTGCAGAAGTGTTGGTTTAGCTGTCGGCACTTTTCGTTTCAACATCCATATTGGTCTTGTGGGCTGCTGAGTGCACATTTCCTAGTTGCATGCTGCTGGACATTGTCCTCTTAGCATGATTCCCTCATTGTGCATTCCTCACAGTGTGTTACTTGCTCGGGCGGAACAATGTACTTCCATAGTCTCATTAGAAGTGAGTGGGGCAGGTGGTGGGTTTCGAAATGTTCTCATTCCCTTTTTGTTGTAAAGTGACAATGACTGTGTGGTGTGGGCTGTTGATTGTGAAAGGCATTGGTCAGGGTGCCAACCATTCTTTCCAGACCAAGAAGCTGTAGTCGAAACAAGAAAACTGTGCATGGGTGTGGGCTGCCAATGAACACATTCTTTCTTGCAGCTGAAACTGGGTGTTCTTTGTCCAGGTGGTGCTGTTCTCTCCATGGAAGCAAGAATGTCTGTTTGTGTTGACAGTCTACATATCTCGCCTTTTGTCTGCCTTGTCAGGCAGTGGCGGAGATATGTTTCGGTTTGCACCTGAAGTGTACGTGGAATGCATGCTGGAGCTGTTTCAGGCGGTGTCCAAGGCCGATGCTAGGTTTGCACCTGTTGACAGGCTGGAGGCCATGGGGCTACAGCATGTCATTGACTTCCTTGTTCACCATTTCAACCATCCCATGGTCCTCAACCCCCAAATATGTGATGCTCTCCTCCAAGCTCTTGGAGCTCTCTTCAGTGACAAGGTATGTCGGGCAATAATGGTTGCCTACATTTTGCAGTTGTTCTCTGCATAGACAAGCTTCATGTACTTTTGCATCCATTCGCTGCTGCATGCTGACTGGCTGCAGTGCATTTTCTGTTTTTGGAGCTCTTGTGCATAGACATATTCCACATGGAAATGGTTTTCTTGTTTATTGATAGGAGAATAGTATTTACTTGCCAGCCGTTACCTGGAAGCCCTGATGCCATCAGTCGATTTCTCCTTGGTGTGAGGTCACTATTTGTGTACCGTAGATTACAGAGGTTAGCGCTCCCCCCCCCCATTAGTGTGGGGGCCAGGTATGCAGGGGGCACTATCTTGCATGCTCCCACATGGTTTTCCACTCCCCCGGCGTTCTGCATCAAGTTGCTGACTCAGTAGCGACCCCCGCATTGTCACAATGGCCGGCGTACGACAGCAACACATATTGACACCCTGCCACTTTAGCACATTACGTAAGGTGCCAGTCGCAGTGCCAACCAAAGCAATGCATGGGAACAGCTAATGGGACGTTGCACTGCACTGTGCTGTGCTGCCTCGTGTAACAACAGTATGCAGCTGCATGCATAGTGCAGCATATGTGTGGAGTATGCATAAGTACCATACTCTATAAAAGTATGGAGCTGGACACTGATAATCTTGGGGACATGGTGTTTGATTGAAGGAGGAATGTCATGACACTGTTTAGTGAGAGTGGACTTGATAACACTGGGGTGATACCACATGCAATGAGACGTAAGAATGTGTGAGAATGCTCTTGCATTTCCGATTTTATATGATGTTGAAGTAACTAGTACAGACACCCCCCTCCCCCCCTGGGCAATATCTTGCGCACACCCCATGCTCCGCAACACTGGCCAGGTTGATAACCCAGGGGGCGTTATCTAAAGGTGCCCATGCTGTTCAACACTCCCGCGCTATGCTCCTTGATCTACGGTACTGGTTTTGGCCATGTGCACACCAACATTGGCAGTGTGATTTTGAGTTTATGGAGAACTTCTCCCCTTGTAAATTTCTATTCCAGTGCACAACATGTGGCTTCTCAATAGCGACCATTGAAGAGCTTGGATCGTTTGCTGTGTGCAGGACCTGCTAGCTACCTTTGAGCACAATCCTGAGGCTTGTGACAGCCTGGTGCCTTCTTTGCTGGAGTCGTTTGATTCCAGATACTGGCTTTCCATTTCCAACATTTTCCTCAGCATGGCAAAGGGCACTGGGTTTGGTCAGGTGGGCAGCACAAAAACGAATGCATGCAGTTCAATATGTGGCTTGATATGTCCTGATGCATCCTCAATGCTTTTGGATGCTTTTCAGGACTTGAAAGTGTTGCTATGCACCATATGCAGGCTGGAAATTCACGCATTTCAGTTTCAACATGCTGTTGACCATGGTGTGGTGTGCGCAATCTCTACAACAGATGGATATGTCCTTGTGGCAATGTGATGAGTGTGGTGGGCATGGCAATTGCCACCTTCGTGCACAGATATGTCATACCCACTACGAGCTTGTAGGTTATTTGCAGCCAGTGACATCATGCCTGTAGCTGAGTGCGAGTGCAGGTGGTGTGCAAAGTCTGCAAGTTAAGAGGTGATTGTGGTTCTGGCCTGATCGGATACCATTCGTAAACCAGGGTCCTTGTAAACCCCACGCTACTGAACTGCATCTCTGCAGGCTGGCAACCCCGCATCTGGATCCAGGTTTCGCCAGATCTTCTTGAACACTTGTCTCAGCCGAGGCGCCCTGTTGGACGGCTTTCTGAACCGCCTATTCAACACCCTGAATTGGACTGTCACTGAGATGACAGTCACGATCAAAGAGATCAACGATATCACACATGCAAGGGGAGTGGTTCGAGGCATCGCAGAAGTGCAGAGGCAGTACAGGAAGGCCACGGTCCTGTTCAATCTTTCCATAAACCTGTTGCGCATGCTGGAATTGGTGACACACCAAATGCCAGGTGTCTTCCTTTGTGGCAGCAAGGTGTGTGGGGTGCCCTGCCAAATAGTGCTTTGTCCATTGTGGACTTTTGCTTTTGGTTTTATCGCCAGTGACAACTCTCACCAAGCCTGAGGTCTGAAGCACTGCCTTGCCTTGTGATATCATGCGCAATGTGGTCATCAGTCTGGCTTACTGGGCTGAAGATCGCAGCTGCGGCCATGTTTGCTTCTATTTTTGGCTGGTCACGTACGAGTCGTGTTTCCCTCTGCCACTGTGTCACAGAACTTTCAGCTGGGTATCACCCGATGGGTATTCACAGCCGCGCTAGAGCTGCTTAGGAAGCTGCTTTGGTTGTTTGTGTGTGCTGACTACCTAGGCCTGGTTGCCTTGCTGCCACAACGGGGAGTTCCACCCTATCCAGGCATGTACCTGTTTGCAGTGCGATGTCTGATCTGGGCACTACGTTTGCATGGCTTGCAGCTGAACCTGACTCGCCTGGTTGAGGTGGTCGCTTTCATCCTTTCTCATGTGACCACCGGATCGGATGCTCGTGTCTTTGAGAAAGTTTTGGAGGCTCCTGGCACCCCCTCTGAATTCAAGTCCAAGGTGTCACGCACGGCCATGCTAGCCCCTTTGGCAGGGGTGCTCATCGACCTCCAGTTTGCCAGCAAGTCGGCTGACGGGAAGAAACGACTGCAGAGCAACCTTCCGGAAGGTGCGCCTTGTGTGTGTGAGCGAGAGTCGAGTTGTGACAAAACACCACTTTTGCGCCCACGAGTCCTCCTCAGTAATGTGGATGTGTTGAATGCTGGGGCGGGGTTTTCGCCGACCCAAGCAGTGCTCTTCATCTCCCAGCAAGTCAGCGCCACAAGTGTGAATTGATGGACTCCACTTGTTAGATTGGCAATGGGGTCCTGATACAGAGGACCCCAGTTGCAAAAGATGGTGCCAGCTTCACTGGCCACTGTCAACAAAGCATTGGCTGTTGGACCTTGTGGCTGCATGCCTGCAAGGAGAAGGAAGGGCCCGCCATCAGCTGCTTGCGGCTCCTGGCCTTTCGGCGAATGTCGAATGACTTGATGGTCGCTGCCAACTTCGCTACCGCCCGTGTTTACTTGTCCATTGCGCGGTGTGCAGGCTATGATAGCGAGCCCCAGTTCTCTTTAGCAGAGGTTCTGGCGGAGTCTACCAGCCCTACGGAGTGCCTGGACTACCTAAAGTCCGTGGACTGGAAGCTGTCTTTCCCGGGGGCGTCCTGCCACAAATCCGTGGGCACACTGAGCCAGCTGCTGTCAACCTGCAAGGAGTCGAGGAGGAAGATGGCCAGCAGCACAGCGGGAGGCATTGAATCAGAGGAGTCGCTGCCCGATGAGTTCCTGGACCCGATTGTCATGACGCTGATGGAGGTACTTGACAGAGAGATTTTTCACTAAAATTGGAACCCTTTGATACAAGAGTTTTGGCGTTACTAGCCATGCCCCATCCGTGTTTATGCCCATAGTGTGTGTCCCACTTTTCCACAGCCACTGGAGGCAACTAATGTATCATAGCGAGGCACTTGCACTTGGGGAACAAACAACTGGCAAATCAGTACAAATGGAGGTAATAACTCCCTGTGCAGCCATCGTCACCAGACTCGGCGCCTCAGCGCTGTCTGGCCAGCCTGGGCACGAGTGCGCATTGAGAACGCGTCGGGCAAGTAAAAATGCTGCACCATCTTGAATTGCGCTGTTGCAACACAGTTCTTGCCCACATAAATTGTGTGCAACCAGCCGTCTTCATCCAGTCCCTGGCATTCCGTGTGCACGTGCAGATGAGGTATTGCACAGTCGCAAGTGCAGATTAGTGCACGCACAGGACACGTCAGTGAATGAAAGTATGGGGGGGCGCCCGCAGCAACGAGGCGCCGAGTTGTTGGAAAGCGAGCTATGCCGAACAACTGTGTGTGAAGTATGGCAGATACCAAACTTGGACAGTTTGCCGTACTCTATGTCCCCGCGCTCACGATATGTGCATTTATGAAGAGTGACGGCGTGTAGACTTTGTGGGTGCGGTGGAGGAGAGCATGCCTCCCTTGGCATCAGATCCCCATCCTTTGGCCATGCATGCAAACACACGTACGTGCGACGCAAAAGCTACTGTGCGCAGCACAGGCAGGTGCGGTAGAGGCTGCAGAGCGCAGAGACGCAAACTGTGTGGCAATTCCGCTGGCAGGCAACTTGGCATGTGCGCTGTGCTTGCAGGATCCTGTTGTGCTTCCGGACTCAAAGATCACTGTGGACCGCTCGACAATCAAGAGGCACTTGTTGAGTCAAAGCACCGATCCGTTCAGCCGGGCAGAGCTGAAGCTGGAAATGGTCACTCCAGATGTTGAGCTGAAGTCTAGAATTGAGGCATTTTTGACCAGAGCGAGAAAGGGGCGAAAGTAGGTGGGGGAATCTGCACTAGTTTTGGGCGACAAACACTTGAAGAGATGTAGGAGCGTCCGTTCAGAATTGTAAAGTCCAGAAAATTGTAAATGCAAATTTGAATGTAGCAAGGTGTGGGACGTGTGTGCATATGTTGCTCCTGGCCATTGGGGCAGATTTTGCGTTTGGCTGACAGGCTGTGTTCTGTTTGCCTGCCTTTCCCTATGGGCCAGTATGGCAGGGGATCGCTTGTACATAATGGATGTGTCCATTCTGGCCATGATTGAGGCCTTGGGCTCTGTCACTCAGAAGGCCCCGCTTGGCAAGGTCCAGTACTGCCATCGAACGCTGTATCCGTTCACGAAAGTTGGACGACACGGCCTGTTGTTGGGAAAGAAATAACAGGTGTCAGCAGTACCATACACAAAGATTCCAAAGTGGAGATGCAATTGGCGTGCAGCAGGGCTCCTTGTGCTTCTAGGTGCTTGCAGGTATTGTCTTGGGCACTGGAAGGTATCAGCAAATTCGTGTGTTAGCTGATTCTGACACAGCTCTATGGGTCCCCATGCACTGTTCGGGCAGGGATCAAACTTGTGTCCACGCAAAGTGCTAGCTCCACTCGCGCGTTTTCCATAGGCAGCATAAATTGAGGTCCAGGCAAGGGCTAACATGAAGGTGATGGCCTCAGACCCTTAGATGACCATCACATCCACAATCAGGTGCCAGGTCTGTTGGCAAGGGTTCTCATCACCGGCACCACCCCTGCTGCTGTTAACAAAGTGCATGCTGAAGAAAGTTGCCCAAAACCAGAACAAGGAATACTCAGGTTGCTGCTTCCAATTGTCTTGTTCCAAATCATCCAATTCATCGGCGCCACTGACGACGCAGACGACTCAACTCAACGTGGTTTGCTGTGCGCCCTGTGGGGGAACCCACGGACCTATGGAGGTGCTGGGTGACAAATGGAGGGCGCAACCCAACTGGCCAGCAACGCATTCACATCCTTGTGGCCGCAGTCTGCAGGTGTCAAGACTCCGGGCTTCTTAGAGGTATTGTCTTAATCACCAGGGAATCACTTCCCTTCGGCAAAGAAAATTGTCGTCATCGTCCTATGCCTGCAAACCCACCGAGGCCTCCCCAAAGGCGCGCACGATCCAAGAGCACTCGGCTGACCATTTTCCGAACGAGCTTCAACGAAGGCATGTCCTAATGACCCGCACCTAGGCACGCCCTAAAGACCGCACCTCGGCATTTTCGCAGCGCCGATCTGCAATTGGCCGACAGGCGATTGCGCTTGCGCTGACGGCGCTGAGACAACCATAATCAGGCATCCCTCGGGTTTTGGTGTGACATCATTTGTGTCAGCCGGCACTTCCTATGCACCAAATTCTCGTCATTGAGGACCCCCCACCCCACCCCCCCTTCAGCCTCATGGCCACATACACAATGCCATCCCGACGCCACATGTTGGAGGATTTTGACGCAGATACTGGCACGTGTGCGCATTCTGCAACACGGGCCTCCGTCCGTCTGCGCGTCCTTTGGGACTGAGGCGTGCACCCGACACAGCAGCCCCGTCCGGGAAACGCGCCCGCCACCGTGCCCAACAAGCAAATCAGGCATCTGTCGGAAAAGTCCATCGCACCCAACAAGCAGGTCAGCTGTATATCGAAAAGCCCGTTGCGGCCAACAACCAGATCAGCTACTCGTCCAGAAGCCCATCGGCCCCAGCGAAGCAATCCGCCGTTTGCCCGAACGCCACTGGCGCGCCGGCGGAGGCGCCATTGCGCGGGCTAGACGCCTGCTCGCGGCAACTTTCGCTGAACGCGCAGCTCTTGCACGCCAATCTTGGCAGAACACACAAAGCTTGCCACCCAGCGCGATCCGGGAACACTGCCCCAAGGCGCACGGAGCGCACCGCAGCGATCTTATCGCCGCCGTCCTTCCCTCAGAGGCAAGTCTCAAACCAACAGGGGCACAGCCGCCACGGCACACGACTTTTACCGCCCAGGGTGGTGGGGAAAAAAAAACAAAAAAAAACGACTTGTGCTCATCCATCACTTGAACCTGCCACTCCTTTGCAATAGGACCTAACACCCACACAATTACCTAAAGCAGGCGGACGAGCTATCAAAGCGGGACGTGGGGCAGGACGCCCCAGCCACACTTCCCGCCCCCACCCAACAGCTGTCCTCCCTTCGCGGAACGTTGGGAGGCGCCGGGCAGTTGCACCGCGTCCCTGGGCACGGCCGTCGCTCTCTCGAATCTGGCCCTTTCGCTCATGGGCGGTCGACGGCATCTCTTGCTGCTGCTGATGCTGCTGGCCGCCGCGGTGGCGCGGGGGCAGGGCCCGCAGGCGCCCAAGCACGAGAAGCAGATTGCGGCGAGGGACCAGGTGGGCGGTGAGGCCCGGGGACGGCGAGATGCTGCAGCCATCCGCTGGGTGTAATCGGGAGTGGGGGCAGCGGGGATGGATCGGGCGCATCGCGGGACGCGGGCAGCCCCAGTTGTGGGTTTGTCCGATGGGCCAGCGGCCGGGGCCCAGCGGCCGGTGCCCAGCAGCATGCAGGGGGGACAGAACTCCGTTTGTGAGCGCCCGGATGTGCGATTCCGAGTCGTCCGTGTCGCATGATTCGATCCCTCGAACGCTGGCCTGTTCGCCCACTGTTCGCCCACGTTCGCCCACTGGCGCGCAGGGGGTGTGATTGACGTTGCCTTGCGTCGGCCCATCGGCGCCCTCTGCGGCTTTCTTTTGCCATCTTTTTTGGTCGTCCCGTCAGGGGTGTGATTGACGTTGACTCGCGTTGGCACACCGGCGCCGTTTGGGGCTTTCTTTCTGTGCCTTTCTTTCGTCGTCCGCGGTTTTCTGTCGCTTTGCCTTTCTTTTACCCTGGCTTTCTTTGTGTCTGCGGCTTTCTTTCTGATTGCTTGGCGCAGTGGATCTTTGATGAGCGGGGCATGCGCGCCTCCAGGCGCTCTCACTTGCGTTCGTTTGCCTGGCTCGCAGGAGATCCAGGCACTCAAGGCGCAGCTGAGGGACAAGGAGGCGGAGATCTCCAAGTCGCGGCAGGTGGAGATCGCAGATCGTCGCCCTCGCTGCGCTTTTTGGTGAAGCCCGCTTTATTTTTGAAGCGAACGGCTGCGCTCTAACCGACATGTGTAGTTCTGGGCGATCCGGCAATGCGAGATGGCTGCCACGTGCAACCTTGATCACAATCCTGGTTCGATCGCCGCGCAGCGATGTGCGTCAAGGAGCGGGGACTGTGCGCCGCGGCGCAGCAGCGGATCGACCCGCGGTGGATGCAGATCGAACTTGCGTTTCCTGGAACTCTTGATCGTTGCCAGCGTACTGCAATGTCAACAGCGCTTCTGGCACACCGACGCGAGCACGAGCCGCGTGTCGATTGGTCACCTGCAAAGTCTGTAGTGCAAGACGGCGCGTTTCGAAAACTTGGGTCACATCGAATCCATCCCGTATACCCTTTTGAATCTGGAGATAAAGAATGGGCAATATCTGTGATGTGAGATCCACAGTGTCCTTTGGCTTGTGGTCAGTTTCAGCTGGCAGCCCCAGGATTGAGGGAATCTCTTCACCCCTGCTCAGCTTTGTCTAATTGCATGCCCTTTGGACTAGCTGCTGGGGCATGGAAGAGGGGATAGTAATAGGCTGCATCTGAGTATGAGTTTTTGTGCCCTTTGTGTGCTTTGAACTGTGCTTTTACGTCCTGAGACGACTCACTGCGAGGGATGTCATCAGTTTGGTGAAGGGCCCTTTTCCAACCCACTGCCATACACGTGGCAATCTGGGGTTGTGGGAATTTTGAACACTGTCGTAGAGTGCACAGTGCATCAGAGAGTTGAACAGTGTGGTGGGGCGCTTGTTTGTCCAGTGGAAGGATGAGATTGGTGTCAAGGACGAGAGTATCTCCGCCTTGGAGGCGCAAATTGTTGCCTTGAAAAATCAAGTGGGCAGAACGCAGACTGCAACAGAAGGCCACCTCAGTGCATGCCAGCAGAAACTTGACACAGCTAAAAGAAGCAGTGCCAAGGTGATTTGAGTTGGGGCTTTAAGGGGCTTCGATCCAGTTTTCATGTGTTACAATTGTCAAAGATGCATTACACTACAGAAGCCCTTGCGCATCAGCAGGCGATGACGGGCACAGCAGTGTCAAGGCAATGTGTGCTGATGTTCTGTTCAGGCATAAACTGAAACTACCTGAAAGCTTGGATCGCATATTGAAACTGTGTTGCCGATCCACTTAGCGAAGATAACACTTGTGTTGTAGGGTGTAGCACAACAAGCTTTTGGTGCCAACTCAAACTAAGGGTGCCAAACTTTTATAAAAATGGCCTTCTTGCTGGTGGAGATGTTGCACAGAGTTTCTCCCTGCTGTAGTAATAATGGACATTAGGGAACACAGTTTGTGGAAGGAAACACACAGAAGGTGTGCTCAATCAGAGCTGGCCATCACGCCAGTAGGTTGGGCAGTTATTGTACCAAGAAGGAAGGAAATAGTTTCCCTGTGGCTTCGCACAAAAATAACAGCACCTATTCACCACAAGGCTTAAGTGAACTGCTGTGCTGAAGGGCTTGGAAGGGATGCTGTTGTGTAGTTCAGCATTGCCCATGCCTTAATTGAGTTTGCCTTCACTATCAAAATGGTCACCTTACCTGGGCTCACCAAGATGGACTTCATGGGTTTGCCTTGACCAGCAGACTGACTTGTCACCTTGGCGCACTCCGGATGGACTGTCCACATCAATCTAGGATTTGGTTCTGGAACGAGTGTCAAGTGTGAGATTCCATATATGCACCGGTTTGAGTTGGGTGTGAACCTCATTGGTGGACTAATATGTCCTGTGGATAAGCATTTAGCATGCACCCATTGTCTGTTTCTTGTGAGCAGGTTTGCTTCAGTAAGCAGCTATTGTTATAAGCCATTGTTGTCAGCTGTGGTCTGCATTGTGCTATGAGACAACCCTCATGTAAGCTGCTTCCAATCTGCTGCAGCTTTTACCATGCCCTGCATCGGAGGTAGTGGCCTGGAATCGATCAAGGTGGTGCCTGTGGTGGGCCTTAACATTGGCTGGCATCCATTGCAGGCTGAGAAGCAGTTGCAGGAATTGGAGCAGCAAAACGAATCGCTGTCATCAGAGCTATCCAAGGTCCAGACGAAGCTGTCTAAGATCCAGAGCTCCGAGGCGGAAGGCCAAAGTCAGCTGCAAAGCTGCAAAGGAGAACTCAAGGGCTTGGCGAGCAGAGTGCAGGCGGTGAGGCAGTGGTGGCCTTTCACTTGACCACTTGCAGAATGCAATATATTTCTTCCATTGGTGTCCTCTCTTTTCTCCTTTCGCTTGAAGATATGCTCTGAATTGATGTTTAGAGGGCAGTTCCTGTTGATGCAATGTACTGTCCTGCAATGCTCAGCACCTTAGCCAGCCCTGGCTGCTTGGTACTTGCCACCTTGATGCAACTGTTTGGGTAGGGATCACCTACTGGAATGGCAATCACAATTGTCAGTGTGAGAAATAATGCCCTGCCACTAAAGTGAAAGGCAATGTTAATATAGCCATGTGAACCATCTGACCGGTGTTCATACAACCTCGCATTTTTGTGCTGATTTTTCTATTTGGCTTTGGACATTGGCGTACTTTACAGCTTGCCAGGGTGTGCATCTAGTACCAGATTGGTATCAACCTTGCTGTCATGCGGATTGAATTGGCATTGTGCAATGTGGCATCGTGTATGACCATCATGTGCCCTGTTGCAGGCTGAGAATGAAGCCAACGCAGCAAAGGCCGAGGTCCTCAAGTTGCAAAAAGAGCTTGAGTCTGCCGCTGTGCCTGCCTGGCTGAGGGAGGCCATGAGCAATACCATGGCCTGGGTGGCTCCGTACACAGACATGGCCACTTCACACCCATTGGTGGGCAACCTGACCTCTGGGGCCATGAAATGCTCCAACATGGCTGCCAAGAGTCTGTCAGAGGCGTACGCTGCAGCCAAGCCAACAATGGACGAGTTCACTGTGATGGCCAAAGAGTGGATGACCTCTTCTTATGTGGCTGCGAAACCTCACATTGATGTGGCAGTTGAGACTGTGCAGGTAAGGGTATCTTTCACCCCAAGGGAGCCATGGTGGAGCTATGTGGCCCGTGTTTGGCTTTCCATTTCGTCATTCCAGGGGGGGCCAAAATCTGAGGTTTTGAGAACAGGTCTTGTTATGCCTGTGTGACCGGCAATCATGCTCCCAATACCTGTGGCCCGCAAGGGCACTTTTTGCCGTGGCACAATCTAACTGCCAATGCTGATGCAAGTCTCCTGTGCTGTGGACTGCTGTCTAGCAATCACTGCCGGCTGTGTGCCAATCAAGTTGACCTCTCGAAGCGGCAACAACACAAAATAGACACAGTACTGTCCCGACAGCGCGAGAAAGTGCATGCCCAAACCAGCATTGTTTGCACGCACACCAGCGACACCTTGCAAGCACAGTCGCAAGTCGGTTCCTTAGTGTTGTAACTACAGTGTTGCATTATAAGACAGTCCTCAGGAAGCTGGTCACAGCCATTTTCTGTAGCCGCTATGGCGCCCGTTGCAGGCCAAACATTATTAATCGCTAACACAGGACAAAAATCGCTGAATACCTAAATCTGGCCACCTCTTGCGGCCAGCCTGTTCGACCACGGATATAGCTAAAAAGGGAGACTGTATGAATCCTGGAAATGCTGAACTTATACCTTCAGAGGGATACCAGCTCCAGGGAACACATTCAGGTGTGTGGCTGAATCAAGTGGCCATATGCAAATGGAATCGAATGCACAGAGCTACTTCCAATTGCGTGGAGGAAGCAGAAGTAGAACTTGCCTGTAGTGCAGCTGGTGGGCTGTTTACTAAGGTTGCCATTGCGTTGCCCAGTGGATGGCAGAAACTGCCCAAGACAGTCAGTGCTGATGTTAGTGCTCTCGCTTGTGTTACAGAAGTACACATCGGAGGTGATGGCATCAGAAGCTGTCGCCAATATTAAACTTCAAAGCTCTGCCACGGCTGCAGAGCTGAAGCAGTACATCGGATCCCAGATGGCGGCTGTTCCAGCGCTCCAGCCCTATGCCACGCCAGAGACTCTTGACGTTGTGCTCTACACTCTTGTGTCTCTCCCAGGCCTTGTCCTGCTGTCTTTTCTGCCAGGATGCTGCTGCAGAAGTGCCAAGAAGAGCAGGGCAAAAGAACAGAGCACAGGGGGTGCTGCCAAGGGGGGTGCTGGCAAGGGGGATGCTGGCAAGGGGGGTGCTGGCAAGGGGGGTGCTGGCAAGGGGGGTGCTGGCAAAGACGGGATAGACAAATCTGCACAGAGCGCTGCAAAGGGGCCGAAGAAATCCAAGAAGCAGAAGAGCTGATGCTTGCCAGTCGCTTGTTGGAAACGGAAGCAGGTGTGGTGTGCGTACCCACAGAATTTGGCGATTCTCGAAATTTCTTGGCGTTTGGCCATAATTTGCGTGCTCTATCGCCTGCAGTCGCTGCCCCCCCCCCCGAGGGCCTCTTGGTACTCGTTGGCTCATGGACATTATTTTGTTATTTTTTGCTGCTTTTCCTTGGTTCACTTGGAGGCACCGACATCTTTCAAGCGAAGAGCAGAGTCTCAAGCACAGATAGTAACGACGCGGGGCATCCCCCGTCGTGGCTGGGCCCGTTTGTTCTTTCCACCTGCAGGAACGCGGAATACCAATGGGCGGGGACCCTGTGCAGGTCCTTGCGTGAGTGGCTGGTGGCTGTGGTGCGGTGGTGTGAAACGTCACAGGGGATAGGACATCACCTTGCAGTTGGAAAAAAGTGGAGGATCGCTTGTTGACCGCATGGCTCGCCAACAAAAAAGCATTCACAGTGGAGTGTGTGAGAGATAGGCTTAGGACTGGTGCGCCGCGCACGTTCAGGGAGAGTAGGCTAGAATAATCCCTAAATAATGGAAAGCAGGACAGTACCAAGATTCCTAGGATAGGGTGCAGTGTCTCGGAAGAGGACGCACGAATGAGCGTACAGCCGGTGCGATGTGCTGGCAGCATGGCTTGTCATAAGGCTCTCGTTGGATGCGGAAGATCGCAATGGTTGGGTTGTGCAGACTTCAGGATCATCAGCGAGGTTCGCAGTAGCGAACGCACAGTTGTGGCCGCGTGTGGAGACCGGTTGTTAGTTGTTTGGATGATGGCCGTGGTGTGTGCTTGGTGTGCGGCGCTCAGCGCAGCGTCAGGCAATGGCGGTGGGCGTGCTCCAAGGCGCCATTCTGCAACTTCGTTCATCTGCTTCCAGCGCTGATTGCACCACATTTGTGAGGCCTCATGTGCTGGAGCCCCAGACCCTAAGTGCACCTCCCACAGCATTGCTGGTCCAGCACCCCTTGCGTCTGGTACCACTCTCACTCGCGGCCTGATACAGGTTTTACTCGGCAACCACTTCTCTGTTAGATGCCTTGTGCATGGTCCTCATTGCCAGGGGTTTCGTTCTTCACCTGGCGTTTGGAATGACCCACACCTTGTCCAGATGCAAATGGACGATGAACTTGTTGGCAACATCGTTGAGTGCATCCGCGTGGCTGGCATGTGGTAAAACAACCAAATCGTCGAGCGGGTCTTTCGAGCCTTGCTCAAATCATCAAACGATAGCCCCGTGGTGCAGCCACGCCCCACGGCCTCGGCATGTCTCCACACGATCCACTCGTTTTCTGGGCTCATCATTACACTCAGTGAATCATGTACACAGAGAACGCATTGGCGCAGTTTCTGCACCGCGGATTCAATACACAGGTCACCAAACAGCACCACCTACACAACGACCTACTAGCGCAAATGATCCGTCACTACACACTCTCGACTCCTCACACCGCCGACTAACCATGCCAAAGGAACTGTGCACGCGCGCCGAACACGGACAGAGATGCCCTCTTGCGCGCGGACTCATCTACATGGCCTGTACTTGACCCCCATGGCGTCAAATATGGGAGTGTGCGACTGCAGGCGCTCGAGGAACCGGCCGCAATCCTTGGCCTCCTGAGGGCTCCAGACAGCCTCTGAAAAGGCGCACAGCCTCGGCAACAGCATGTACTCCACCGTCTGCTCGTCTTCGACGTATTCCGTCCACAGGTTGGCCTGGGCCCCCAGGACCAGCTTCTCCTCCTCCGGCGTGAGCGGCGGCATTTCACAGCGATGCTGCCCTTCGCCATCCCTCGCCGCAGTTTCATCATCATCCTCGCCCTCCACATCTCCAGCCCTGGCACTTGGACCGATCCCCGGTGGGTCATCATCTGTTGCGTTGTCCATTGTGACCCCTCTGCCGCTGGCATCCAATCCATCGCCATCCTTGCCAGGCTCGAGTCGTTTCTCCCCGTTGGCTTCGCTGTCGCTCGCGATGCACGTTGGGGTGTGGCGGGTGGTCATGCTTGGGGATGGAATGGGGTTGAATGCGTACACCATCTCAAGGGGCAGCACCGCATACCACGCCCCGGGCTCGTCTTGGCTGAACGTTACAACCACCAACATCTTCAGCATCCTGTGTCTTCAGTGCTTGGGTTTTTACCAGATGATACAGTTTCAACAGCATTTGACTCATCAACGGATGGGCACAAGACTCCACAGTACTTGGTGTGGATTCAATAGGTTCCATGTCAGCTGCACTAACTCCACACCGCCATTCCACAGCATCGAATCCCGTCTCCGTAGGGCGCCAGGAATCCAATGCAGAAGGCCACAATCTCCATTGACAGGTCAACCAGCTCCTGAACCCACCTGACAGACTGCCGATAGTCCAGATAGCAATGTTGGGTGGGACACATGATAACGTTGTGACCCAGCTTGGCTGCAATTGTTCCACCCAAATAGCCCTGCAAAGACAAGAGCAACCTCAACATCCAATTTCGTTATGACAGCAACAGCCGTCATCGTCGTCACCATCAGTGTGCCACCTGACATTGTGCACCATCGCAAACGACGGTCTGCAGGCAGCAATTGGCCAACATCTTTAGGGATCGCTGAGTGTGCAGGCCAGAAAACAAACATTAAACCCCCAACATCTTAGCAAAATGTACCAGAACGAAGGGACCCAAAGCCTCACAGAATGTGTACACCATCCATGGACACATCGGCTTGACTTGTGTCACTCATTCACAAAGCTGTCTTGGCACTCCTGCAAGGATTGACCAGCGAGAATTGATGGCCCAGGTAGCAAGACAAGCATGCATCCCATACCCTCCATGACATCACTGTAGACTCATGTGGCACACCCCCATCCAAGATTTCGTCCCAGCCAATAATCTTCCTCCCTCGTTTCTTCAGGAACCTTGCAATCCTCTCAATGAACCATGTCTGCAGCTCATTCTCCCCCTTCAAGCCCTCCGCTTTGATCCTCTCCTGGCACTTTGCACATTTCTTCCATCTGACCTTGGGGCACTCGTCACCACCAATGTGAATGTACTCAGCAGGAAACAGATCTGTCACCTCCCCAAGGACTGACTCAAGAAACTCGAAAACATCTTCCCTACCCTGCAGCCACCAACACGAAGATCAGTAAGCACATTGTGAGCAGGATTGAACTATGACAGTTTCAACAGGAGAGCAGTAGCCTGCTGGGAATAACCAGCACAGGATGATGCAAAAATCAAGCCTCCACAACATGCGCCTCCAAACCAAAGCAGTGCCCACTTACAGACAAGGCAATACCTGGCAAGCACTGCCAATGCCAGGCTTGCCACATCTGTTTGCTCAGATTTCGTGTTAGCCCATCTGAATCTTTCTATCCACACAGGACCTACTCCAACAGAAATCCATAGGATACCAGGCTGCCACATGAAACAGCGATGGCATAGGCTGGAGGCCACCGATGGGATGCTCTTGGTCTCCAACAAGCAGATCATTGGCCACCTAGCCGGCCCACCAGCAAAGATGCTAACACACCGCACAATACACATCTTCATGAATGCCCCAATCTGCAGGTGTCTCCATAACATCGCCACGGCAGGAGAGGTGTGGGTAGGAAGCCAGAGCGGCTCCACAATGACCTGGAAGTTCAATTTCAGGGATGACCTCTATGAACCTGGCTGCAGCGTATGCAAGGATGTCTGGTATCTGACCACAGAACACAAGTCCACATTCAATTCCAAGGAACATCTCAAGAAAACCACTTGGATTGTAGTACTTGCAAATCAACTGTCTGCTAATGTGGATCGAAAGGAATGCAACACCGTGCTCAAGGTGCTTCCACACAGTCACAGTGGCGTGTCCTTTTTGAAGAGCACATTTCAAGGCAATTTTAAAATCCAGCGGTCTACCAATGGCGGGGCAAAATGAGTGCTAGCAACACAAAAGTGCACATAAACTTGATAACAGCACACAACACACCACCACAAGGCCAGGGAAATCCTTTCAATAAACATCGGGAGCAAACTGCACACTCCCATCAGAAGCAGCAATGACATTTTGCACATTGCATCCAGAATACCGCAATGGCCCTTCCACTGTGCCAGAATATCTGCTTCGACAAATCTGCACAGGCGCAAGCTGTCACATAGTGATTGTCAACCAATCACACCTCTTCCTGCTTATAATAGCCTCCATAAGACTCTCCACCATCTGATGCTCTCCATGCACCAACTTCTGTGAGTTTGGGCAGTGATTTGATTTCCAGTCGCCACCCCTGGTCCTCTGTTAAGTGCCAGTGGAATCTGTTTATTTTGTGCATTGCAAGAAGGTCCAAAAATTTCTTTATGAAACTGATACTGAAGAAATGGCGCCCCACATCCAGCATGGTGCCACGCCATTTAAAACGAGGTGCATCGACTATCTGCAAAGACAGAGAACAAAACTGACAATTGGACAAGGATACAGGCGAACTGTGTCAACCGGAATTCACACACACAAAGGGATACAGGCCAAATATAGCAAATGAAGTGCATGCACACACAAAGGGATACAGGCCAAATATAACAAATGGAATTCACACACACATGGCCTGCCCTCATTCCTACTCATTGTATTCGATTTTGTTCGTCCCTTTGGCGGCACTGTAGCACTGCAAAGCAGACAAAGGACCAACGTATGCCAGGATGGGTGTGCTCCATTGTATGCTGTGATTTTCTGGGAATTTTTCACACATCGTGACACACACACAGGGTTGCAGGCCAATAGGCAACTGGAATCAACCCACTTGCAAATGGAAACGGGCAGAAAAGTGAATGCAACTTGTCAGCAGCTGGTGCCCCTCCCGTGCGACATTGTACAGTCGACAGGATGATTGAGCCCCAGGCTTCGCCATGGCGATGAGTAGCATCGAGGAGACAGCCATCCCAATAACCAAACCCCACAGGCGGGTGCCCCGCTCGTCCACAAGTAGTCCGAGCAACTCGAGATCGCCACAGGTGAGCGGTGATCACAAGGGCATTCGCTTATGGGACCACCAACATTTTCAACGCAACAAACACTCAATCCCGGTCGGCGACGTCGGCGACATGGTAGCTAAAATGTTGCCCCTCCATTCTCCAAAATAGTCCGAAAATTCGGAAAAATTGGCTCAAATCGGGACAGCCCCACCTACCTTTACGCCCTCGAGCTCGAACTCCGCCTCCATCACGTCCTCCGCACCGCCCCCCACCGGGAACAGCTGCAGCAGCGTCTGCACGCCGTAGAACACGCCGCTGGGCCCCAGGGCGCGCACCACCACGCCCTCCCCCTCCGTCACCGTCAGCTCGTACCCCTCCTCCTTGTTCTCAAACCCGCTGATCGACGGCACGCAATTCTCCATCCTCAGAGCCACCGGAAACTCCTGGATCCCAGATTTCGGATCCCGCATGCTGGGCGATGATGCGGCCTCGACCGTGCAATTGGATCGGTGGCGCGATCGCATGGCGTCGGCCAAGGCGCGGCCCGCATGGAGGGCCCCGTCGCCGGAGCAGCCCACGCTGAAGTCCCGCGGCAGGCGCAGGACACCCGGAAGGGGCTCCAGGACGGCGGGCTGGGGGATGACGCCCATCGCGGGGGCGGGGGGGGCCGCTTGGGCGGCCGGGGGGGGCTTGGGGGGGCCAGCGCTCGCGGTTGGAGCGGAACGGGGGTGGGAACAGAGTGCCCAAAGGCACTGCAGGAGCAGTACATACTGTCCGTAGCTCCGTATATACGGTATACCAAGCACCGATGGAGTATGGAAATCCCTATAACTGTACCTGTAGCGATGCCAAAACCAACACCCATCAATGTGCCTTTACCCATGCCTATACCCATGGCTATGCCTCCTATACCTATACCTGGACCTATTCCGACAGCGATACTGATTCCGATACCTGGTGTGTTGTGTACCAAATGTCAATGCGGTATGCACCGCATATATGGTATACCGTATGTGCCATTGTTGCCGTGCTTTTCAGTAGTATACATTGTAGACCGTATGGAGGATGTGCCCCGTTAATGGTAAACGTAAACCGATGCTAACCATAATTACGTCACCGATATTCTCCATTTTTAAAATAGGGCGCGCTTGGAGGGCTTGGGGAAGCAGCGCCTGTTGTCGTGCCGGCACCCGCTTTGCCGACTTGGGGCTCGCTGGGACGCGCAGCATGGGTTATCATGACCTCGTGCTGGACCGGCAGGTCCTGGTGTGGGTGCTCATCCCCCTCACCATGTCCATCATGCTGATGATGCTGTTGCGGCAGTATGCGCATCAGGTGAGCTGGGACAGCCCGGTGGTCTCGGCAAGGGCGCGGAAAAGGGCCTCCGGGTGGGTTCAGTCAGCGCGCGTGCCACCCAGTCACGGCGCCGGCCCTTGCGCTGTCTGCACTGCGGATCTACCGGGTACGGCGACGATCTCGACGGGGGGGTTCCTGCAAAAGTGCGCCTCTTGAGGTGCAAGGGCCCTTCTGTGTCTTTGGAAGGCAAATCTGAACAGAGGATTCAGCACCTCCTGGGGACATGCGCCTTGCTGGGCAGTGCTTCGCGCTTCTTCTGCTTCTTTCAGAGTTCTCTGTATCGTCTGTTGCAGCGTGGCGCAGTGCGCCGGACGCTTGGCGCCCTCAGGATCGGCGTTCTTTATGTGAACATTTTCTTCTATGGCCGAAAGTCAGTCCCCTAGTACCCAGCAGTCTCCCTGTTGTTATGGTAAGAAGGCCGTCTTGGATTTCCTGCAGCTGATGTCAAGCGAGGCGCCACCCAAAACCAGTGCGAAGGAGATAGGCGAGGCTCAGGCCGTGAGCCGTGCGCACAAGCTGAGGGAACAGGCCGGATGGATACCGCCTCAGGCGTTCAGGATGCGAAGGGCGTACTTCATTGCGAAGGTGAGAGCTGCTGCAAGTCTTTACACACCTCTGGTTGCAACACATTCTTGCCCTTTCGAGCGACGAGGATGTTTTGGGCAGTGTGGCACGCCTTTTAGCAAGTTTTGTGGTGTTGTCCACGTATGCCAACAAACTAGGTTGAAAGATGCGATCCCCCTTGCCGAAATGGTGCATGGCTGCCTCATAACAGTATTGTGCTTCTTGCTAATCCCATGACTACCCTTGATCAGCCTGGCTATGTGGTGACACCTTGACTTCTCATCCACTGACCTGCTTTTGGTGCTTCTCGCACAGGACACAGGGGTCTTCCATCAAAAAGCTGAGTCGAAGTCCATGCAAGAGGCAATGGCCACAGATCCGTCCATGATGGTGGACATGCTCAAGAAGAATCTGACTGGCCTCATACCACAGGCGAGTACTCTTGCCAGTTTGTTGTGAAGATCCTCTCTGCTTTAGCTGTTGCAAGCGTATCATAATCAACTTCTGCTCAATCTTAAAGAGCTGTGTGTGTGTGTGTGTGTGTGTGTGTGTTTGTAGATCGTGATGGGCGCATGGGTAAACTACTTCTTTGCTGGGTTTGTTCTTGGCAAAGTTCCCTTCTCTCTCAGTCCGCGCTTCAGGCCGATGTTGCAGGTGAGCGGAGCACCCCTTCTTCCTTCTGAGAAGACAGGTTGGGCAGCATGCCCTTGAACTTGATTTCTCTCTTTGCCTGTCCAGTTTCCAAAGGTGTCTGCAGACACCTGCAACTCAACAACCCTTTGATGTGTTCCCAACCCAATTGTAGATCGGATGCACCATGCCTCTGACCTGTTCTGGTGGTCATCTGCTGTTTTGAGTGGGAAACATGCCTGGGAAAATCTGTGCATTGTTACATGGAGGGAGCTATTCCAGTGACAAGGCCATTGACTCATTGGGAGCCTTAGAATCCCGTATTGTTGTGGCTGCACGCATCGGTTGATAGGGAAACTGCCCTCAGACCTGTGATCAGAGCTGCTGTGATCTGTGTGAATGCAGAGGGGAATCGACATGTCTTCATTGGATGTGTCGTATTTCACAAGCCTGTCATATTACATTCTCCTCCTATTTGGGCTGCGCGGGGTGTTTTCACTCTTCTTCCGTGAGGAGACCATTGATGACACCGAACTGATGCGAAGGCAGATGAATCCCATGAGTGCAATGAATCCTGGATTCGATGCCCAAAAGGCGTTTGATGCTGAAAGAGAGAACCTTGAAGTGGTAAGAGGATTTCAGCCCAACGTTTGCTGAGCAGTCCTTGTCATCTGAATAATGCCTTGTAGAAATGAACCGATCGTGATGGAGGGGTATGCATTGTGTTGATCTCTTCCAGAAGCTGCACTGCCAGCACTGTTGGGCCACTGGCTTTAGTTGTACCTTGTTTGTGACCCACTGCTTTGTGTGGCTGCAGTATGATCACACCTGGAAGCTTCAGGGTGTTGAAGAGCGGGCGTGCAAAGCACTGCAGAAGTTCTTGGACACGCCTCTCAATTGATGCGCATAATCTGATACCACACCAAGCTGGTATCAATTTCACAAAGGCATGCCTCAGTTTGGCTCAGCGATGCAGCAGAGAACAAGTGTGGGAAAGTGTTGCAATATGAAATGCCATCATGGTGTCCCAGCACTCTGATTTCACATAGAAGGTAGTGTGACCGCTTGCAGCGTCATGTAATCTCATGCATATGCATGGCTGGTGTTGGCCATGTGGCAGTTGCTTTCCTTGGATGGTTGTGATGCAAAGCGCCTGGCTAGATGTGGATTGTATTGCGCCCTCTTGCTTTTGTGGGGCTGAACAGCTGTGAGTGGTTCAGCCATGCAAATGTTGGTTGACATCTGTGGCTACCTGTTGTCTGACAGCACAGAACTTGCTGTACTGTGTACGATCTCACATTTCTCCACAACTCAAGCAGCACCATGACATGGTTGGTGGCCAAGCAGCTGACTGTGGGACTTGGATCCCACAGTGATGGGCAGTATGGTCCCAGAACGTGCTGTATTTTTGTTGTGGTCAGAGGCAGTGCTGCCCGAAGATGCTGTCATATTGCCCTTTATGCAGGGAAGATCGTTTGGGAACTGCTGCATGCCAAGCCTTGTCTGTGTGCTGATGGCAAGCAAAAGGACGTCACACCCACTGTCCACTGTAGCTTTGTACTTGATGGTTGTTCAAATCGCTTCATCCATGCTCGCTTGAGGATCGATCTGCTGTTGTCAAGGACTGGCAATGACTCATCTAACCCATATGCTCAATGCTCTCGCTTTCTGTGATCGCAACTCAGCAGCTGGCTGCATGAGCACACGTGAACTGTTCTCCCCATTGGTGTTTGTTTGATCCATGCGCCACGAACTTCGATCTTTGCTTCTCGCTCCTTGGCTAGCTACATTGGCCATGCAACGTGATAGGCAGCAAAAGGTAGGTATGGACACCAGTGCAGACCCAAGCAGCGCTACGTTCGAGGCAATGCGCACTCCCTACTAAATGTGGCATCCGCAGAATGCCTGCCACGCTTCACAAGTTCAATGGCCGGGTGTGGTGACACTCAGCACGTTGAACAAACACTGACGTCATCTTTCTCCGCCCATCATCCCTTGAGAGGCGCAAGCGCCTTGCTTGCCGTGGCTTTTTTGCAAGCACGGTCCATGGAATTTCACGCACAATGGACAGGCGGTGGCCCCAGCTTTTCCTGGTCACCTTGCCAACATCTTGACGCAGGGTGTCAAAAATTCAACCTGTTCAACATTACCCGCCATTGTGCCCTCCAGCCCGCGTGAGCAAAGAGGCTTGTTTTCTCAATTTGACAAGTCGACGCCCAGCAAACCCCGCTGTATCGGGGCGCCCAGCAATTCATGACAAATCTGTGGACGGGAAACATTTGGACAGTGTTCGCGCCCTCCCCCCGCCTTTTGTAACACCCTTGAGAAGTGACGTTGGCCGTCCGGTTTGGTATTTTGGTTTTAGGGTCAGCTTTAAGGACACCCCTGAAAAACAATCCTAAACAGCCCTAGAAAACAGTGAAAGCGAAAAAATAAACCCAACCCCCCCAAAAAAAACTAAAACTTCACCAAACCTGAAACCTAAAACCTAACCCTTGGTCTAAAAATCAGGACAGCCACATCACTGCCGCTTCAGTTTCCTGGTAGATTGTAACGGGGAGTGCCCGCTCGCAGCCAGCCACCTTGGGGGTCGCTCGCACACCCTCCCCATCTGTATAACAATTCCGGCCATACCACACTCGAAAGGACAAAAAGAGCATGCCGATGGGGCCTGATGCGCACGTGATTGCGAACGCATGATGCCACCCCCCCCGTCCCGCTCCTTGGTGTCCGCCTCCTGGCCACCGGTTGCCTCCCTACCCCCCCTGCAAAGGCGCCCGCCCCTGCCCCCTGATCGCCCCGCGCCCGCCCAAGCGCGTCCAACCCGCGCGGAAGGAAACTTGGCATCTGAATGTCGGCCATGAAGACTGCGCCCCTGGCGATCTCAACCCCCCTGGCGGGCATGCACTGCTCCAGGCCGGGGATGGGGCCCAGGCACCGATCGCTGGCGCGGGCATCATCG